>KK902784.1:29647-43033 GCA_000696445.1 Aquilaria agallochum | reverse complement strand
CTTTTACATATGGTGATTTTTATATTTCATTTATGCCTATTTTTTTTGATAAATTTATTTAAAAATTTTATTTATGAAATATATTATGAAATATTATTTATTTTATTAACAAAAATTTTTAATATACTTTTAATATTTAAAATGTTAAACAAATTTGCACTATTTGCTTACACTTTTTGAACTTGCATACACTTTTATAGCTTGTTTTATATTATAAAAAGTATGATTGTTTTGAAATGATAAATAACTTTTTTACCCTTACTTTATAGGTTATTTTGCTATTTGAAAGAAACTGAGTTTTATCATTGTCTATTTAATTAGAATTATATTAGCATTAGAATATTAGATTGCCACTATTTTTTTTTATATCAAACACGCCACCTTTGGTTCTATATTACTATTAAATAATACCTCAAGTACCATAAATATTTTATGAAACTTAAAATTTCAACTTAACATTTCTGAAAACTTTACTATCCAAATCTTTTATTCAAATATTTATGGAAAAACTTATGCTAAAGTTTATACTAAAAAATATTTTGTAAAAATAATATGTTGAATGTCATTTCAAAAACCTTCATAGCTATATATTTAATTTGAATAAAATATTTAAATATATGGTAAAACTCATGTTAATGTTTGTACTACTAAAAAAACACCTTTGAACATAACATTTTTTGACAATTAAGTTTTCTATCAACTTAGATGAGTATATACTATGAAAGCCTATTATTTGGTAAAACTCATGCTAATGTTTCATATGAAAATATGTAGGTATTGCATATTGAAATTTAGTTTAAGGTATAAAAAGTATATATTAAAAATTTATATAAGTGAATACTTTATAATAGTTCACCTAAATTTTTCCTTTACCTTGAAATTATAAGTTCTTTTACTCTTTCAATGATATAAAAGTTTTCTATTGCCTATTTAATTAGAGTTATGCTAGTAATATGACTCAAAAAAGATGGAAAGAAAAGAATTTACTGATAGAGATCTAAATATATCTTTGCCCATTTAATTAGATAATTAGTGTTAAAAACTAGAAATATAATAAGAGAGCAAAAAATGCAAAGTGTGATGCCTTTAGTCTTTAGTTTTTAGGAAATTTACTATTTTTACTACCAATAAAACTTCTTTTGACCACTAAACTTAGTTAATTTTAGCAAATATTGCCTTAGTTTGTTCTAATATAAAAAAATGTCTTTGACTATAAATTTTTTGTCAATTAAGGTTTTTTTCCAACTTAGATGAATGTATACTATGAAAGCTTGTGTGTCTGGTTCATATGGAAGTAATCGTATAATTTAAGTAAGACTCAAGTACATATTATGAAAAAATAAAATATATATAATTGTAGAAAAGGTCACTGTGAAAAATTTTAGGAAAAAAAATTCATGGCTCCTAGAATTAATCGCTTATATTATTTAGCAAAAAAGAATAAAGTTTGTAACAATAGTCTTTTTACATTAGGAGGCCTCATAGAAATTTAAACCCTTGACTTCATCTATACTAACTGAAGCCTTATATTGTCAAGTAGAATTAAAGTCATGGGGCTAACTTAGCCTACTTATCGAGGAGTTGTAGGGGTTCATGAATGCTCTAACTTGAATCTTTTGTCTTTAATTGATACGTTTAAAAAAAATAGACAATTGTTTGAAGTTGTTTAATCCAAAATGACTTATTTTTATTTTTATGGGATTTTTATCCGAAACTGTATCATTTGGAAACTAATTCTATATATGTATAATAATTTATTGAATAACATTTTTATAGTGCAATTGTTATGATTTTTTTTTTACTTATTCAACCTAAAAAAAATAATTGAAATTCAATTATACTATAAAAATATTTAGAAAAAGTTTAACATGCATGTAAAATAAAGACCTTAATTCTTTACCTTTTTTGTGAGAAAATGAGTAATTTGCCACAATAAAAGCCTTACACTCTCTTAATATATGTCATCAGAATTTATTTATTTATTTTTTCTAGGTAGATGGAATCTTTTGCATTCATATCCAAATGATCCATGTGACAATTATGGACGATGTGGTGCAAATGGCTTTTGCAGTGTTGCGAAACAGTCTACTTGCGATTGCTTGAAGTGTTTCACTCCTAAAGTAGCACAAAAATGGGAGCTGTATGATTGGTCAGATGGATGTGTGAGATCGTGTGCCGTTTAACTGCTCTGGAGGCAATGGATTTTTTAAGCTTATAGGTGTCAAATTGTCTGATTTGCTTGAGTTTTGGTTAGATACCAGCATAAGCCTTAGGCAGTGTGAAGTGATGTGCTTGAACCATTGTTCTGGTATGGCTTATGCAAATTCAGATATCAGTCAAGGAGGGAGTGGTTGCTTGCTTTGGTTCGGTGATTTAATTGATATGACTAAATTTAATCAAGGCGATAGCCATAAAGAAATCTATATTTGTCTATCTGCTTCGGAACTAAGTGTGCCTGTAATTGTAAACTACTTATGCTTATGAAACAAGAAATCTATATGCATCTATCAGCTTTTGCACTTGCTATACTAGTTTCAGGATCAGTTGGCCAGAAGAGGAAGAAAACAGTGCTTATGGCTATACTATTTTCCGGTGCCTTAGGAATGCTTATATTGGGCCTCCTGTTGTGGTGCATGATTAGCAGAAAAAAAAAAAAGGAACATCGAAGGCAAGTCATATGACGTACCTTTACTATTCAAATTTTGTATTTTTTTTTAGTACCAATCATAAGTTCTAGTCCTCATGCTTAATCTTGATCAATAGAAAATCTTGTTTTCTATCATTCTGATAAGTTGGCAATCTCATTTTCATCGAATAGGGGAGGACTTGTTAAAATTTGACCCAAGTGCGAGCCTTTCAGCTTGTAAGGCAGTGCCAAATGAAGTGAACTAGACAAAAACAAACAACACTAGTTTTGAGATTCCCCTGTTCGGCTTTTGTAGTGTGTCTGCTGCCGCCAATAACTTCTCTCCCTCCAACAAACTTGGTTAGGGTGGATTTGGATCGGTAAACAAGGTGAGCCCTATACATATACTGAAACACAGTCGTTCTATGTGACATTCATCAATGCGTAACATGAAAAATCATTATGAACAAGTGGGATCATGAGAAAAACAGAAGCTCAGATTTCTATTTCTTGTTATAGGGAAAGTTGCTAAATGGAGAGGAGATGGCTATAAAAAGACTATCAGGAAAATCCAAACAAGGATGGGATGAGTTGAAAAAATAGGCAGAGCACAGCCAAGCTCCAACATAAGAATCTTGTGAAACTTCTTGCGTGTTGCATTGAAGGAGATGAAAACATACTTGTATACGAATATTTGCCCAACAAGAGCTTGGACACTTTCCTTTTTGGTTCTTACTGTGTAAGACTTAGAATTGCAGCACATTCAGCAGACTACGCTTTACATGTATTTATATATCAGTAGTTGGTTTACAGCAGGATACAAATACATAAGAAGATAAGATAAAGATGACTTCTAGACTAAGTTAACTATTATCGCTAACACGCCCCTGCAATCTCAACTGTCGTGAGCCAATGTTGAGAGTGTCCCGAAAATGCTGGTGAAGTCGAAAAGACAAAGGCTTGGTAAGAATATCTGCAACTTGATCTTGAGTAGAGATGAACCGAACCACAAGNCCACAAAGCCCAATTCCAACAGCCTGGTGCTCAAGCGAGAGTACCAAGCACGGGGTGCTTGCTTGAGACCGTAGATGGCCTTGTGAAGCTTGCATACATGTCTTGGATATTGGGGATGTTCATACCCTGGTGGTTGTGACATATATACTTCTTCTTTTAGAAATCCATGTAAGAAGGCATTTTGCACGTCTAACTGCCGAATGCTCCATCCTCTAGAAATTGCAAGAGAAAGAATGAGCCGAATTGTAGTTGGCTTCACCACGGGACTGTAAGTGTCATGATAATCTATCCCATATTGCTGTTTAAACCCCTTCGCAACCAAGCGAGCCTTATGTCGATCAATGCTCCCATCAGCCTTCTTTTTTAGTTTGAAAACCCACTTGCAATCAATAATGTTCATGTTGTGGGAAGGTGGAACAAGGGACCATGTCTTGTTTTGCAAGAGTGCAACGAACTCAGAGTTCATGGCATGTCGCCAGGATGGATCATCCTGGGCAGCAGCAAAGCTTCTTGGTTCAATCTCACTTCTTGATGAAACAGTGGCCAGCAAGGCTCGAGATACAGGGTATCGAATGGTGCCATCTGTGAACTGCTTGGGTTTGCTAATATTGTTCTGTAATCGCGTGCGCATTGGACGAAGAGAAGGANTCTGTCTGAACTGCCTTTATTTTCTTATTTAGAAGGCGCTCAACATGTTGCTGAAATTTCAGAAAAATTGTGTAAACCTCAGACTTGCTCTGATACCATGTAAGACTTAGAATTGCAGCACATTCAGCAGACTACGCTTTACATGTATTTATATATCAGTAGTTGGTTTACAGCAGGATACAAATACATAAGAAGATAAGATAAAGATGACTTCTAGACTAAGTTAACTATTATCGCTAACATACTGAACTCATGTGAAGTTCATTTCTTCTTTATTTTGGTTTTGGGCATGCACAGAAGATCAAAAACTCTTTTGACATAATATTCAAAATAGTTTTTTTTCATTATTGATATTATACAAATTTTGGAATAATTTGTGAATTTTCGCATATATAGTTGTTTGTAAAGCTTTTCTGCTTCCATATTTTTTTCTTGACTCTTCTTTTTTAGTTAGTGAAAATATGGCTAATAATCTATGAGCTAAACCCATATATATTACGCACGGTAGTTTTTTTTTTCTTTTCTCATGTTTTTCTTTTTCCCTGACAGGCATGGGACTTTTGGACAAGGGGAAAGGTATTGGAGTTGAGGGATGCAAATCTTTAAGTTATGTGTGTTGGTGTTGATTCATTATTCACTAGATACATCCAGGTTGCACTTCTTTGTGTTCAACAAAATCTGATTGAGAGGCTAACCATGTCCGAAGTTGTATCGATGCTTAGCAATGAACAAAACTTAATGAAACTAGTCCTGCTTTTCTTTCTATCTAGATTTATGTTTTCAATGTAGTCATATGTAGCATAGTTTTTTATTTTTATGTGTACTTAAAATATTCTACCTACTCGCACCGTGAGTGGGGAGAGCAACTCCCTTGTCAACTGGGTGAAGATGCAAAGACATGTGGCATAGTTTATGTCTATGGGATAGGTCGTTTAATTTCACATATTTCATATTTTATTCAATACGTATTCGCCTAGAGATGTTCTTTAATTTCTTGTACAGTTGTTCGAATATCGCTTTAGTTCTAAATGCTCATATGATAGTATGGAGTACATGTTCTTTCATGACATCCAAAACAAACTGCGATTGAAAGACAAGACAGCAGCATAATCTGGGCATGGAAAGATGGGTGCCAACTCAACTGACTCAACCAAAAGTAGGATTTAGAGCAGATTTGCCACGATTGTTTTAAGAAGCATGAATTTGCCATCAATATTAGAGTGAATTAGCCATTGGTCATTAAATTAGTGAGCTTCTTTTAGTAGTGATCATTACAACCTCAATAGTGGGCCAATTTTAATGGGGTTATTTTTTCACCGCTGTGCTAAACCATTGCCCACTTCAAATAAAACCCCAATCATCTTCTAATGGCTTGAATTGGGTTTGTTAGAATTGAGGTAGATCACCATTCAAAAGTGATAAATGAAATAAAGTTGGCATATCACCATTATCAATGAAATAAAGTGTAGGCTTTCGTGGCCCATGAAGAGATGCACCTACCTATTCTTCCTCTTTGGAGCGACCTTCACAGCTAGCAACGTCAATTACATGAGTAGAAAGTTACATGTTTAAAAGATCATGAGTTAAGGTTTCAAATTCTCTCCAACGTTTCATGATTAACAAAATAATAGTTAGGATTTTTTGTTCCCTATGCTCAGGCGGATTTTTGTTCTTGGTGCTGGCAATGCCTGTCACTACGGCAATATTGGAGGCACGAGGAGGTTAATGAAATATTCCTACTGTTAGGGTTGATTTTTCACTTCTCAAATCACAGTGGCTAATTTGTTCCACTAAATAATGTTGATAGAAAATTTGCACTCTCAATAACATTGATGATAAATCTACACCATAACGTACCTTTTGGTGGAAAGTTTGCACATTACCTCTTTTTCTTTTTTTAATATAAGAATTCAATTCAAGAAAACAAAGAACTCAAAAATAACATTTATTAAAAAAAAAAACAGAATTGGCTCTACATGATTAGTTGAGTACCTTGAATTAATGAAATGCACTCATTTCTATTCCAAGAGATCCATTTACTATACTTTGTGCAAATGCAATATTAACACAAATTTTTAACTAAAACGTCAAGATGAGAGCTGAACGGAATTGGCTTTGATAACTTTTGTTCTATCTTGACAGATGTACTTGAAAATTCACTTATGAGTGGCATAAATATCCAAGTTAGTACCTCATTTGCATAATATGTAGCTATTCTGTTAAGTTCATTGGGGTGGATAAAGCAAAAAGGAGAATTCAAAGAGCTGATGGGCAAAGATGTAAAAGTGTAATGGTCAATATAGGATTTTAGTCTTAAAAGCAAGTCACTTGGTAGCCTACTGGTCCAATTGAGAGTTTGATGGGCTGATGGTTAGAAACATGAATGTTTGATGGTTATTTATAGATTTTTACCCATTGGCGAGTGATACAAAATTCTTAGTTTTACAACTCCATACAAAATGTTCTAAGTTGTCATTTTATGGATTCTCTTAGAATTAATATTTTCATGTTTATATTTATTAAGCTTAAAGGCAAATGGTGACGTACAGAGTTTTTATGCTCTGAGAGTTTTCATTTGCCTTGAAATCTAATATTTATAAACTTGTCTATATCCCATGTGTATCATATGAATAATCAAGTGAATAAAACTTCAACTAAAAAGTGTGTTGTGCTTTAAAGTATGCTTGAATAGCTTGGTTGTTTGGTGCCTTTTGTTAGAGTTATTCTGTAAGGACTTATAGTATATGACTTGACTTCATGAGTATGGGAATATATTACTCAGGAGTCTATGAACTTGGTTATCTTAGAACCCTTTTGTGACCTTTTTAGCAATAGGGAGAACGAATCCTTTGAATGGAAGCCAAAGGCTAAAGCAGGAAGTAGCTACAAAGCAACCATTACTGACTTGTGCCTTGTTCACCTCATGAAGCTACAATTGGAACTCTACATATCTTTCCTGTCATGAGACGCTAGCTTCAATCCTTTAAGCCATGTATCTTAACCACTAGGAAGTCTGCAGTTCATAGCCATCGTGATGCGTAGATGAGGCAGCTTCTCCTGCGATGTCCTTGATGTGAGTGCACCTGAGAATGACAGTAATACTGATCCTATAATGTAATAAGTTCAAGCTTAATGTGTAAAAAATTTATCCTTTTCATTCTATTGTTCTTTTGAATTTGGGAAGAACTTTCAACCAAAGAAACTCAATATTCAATTTCCATGAATAAGGTCAATTCGAAGCCAAGTTGTGCGAAGACAAGTCCAAAAAAGCTCAAAAGTTCGAGGACACCTAGAAAGCTAACCTGGCCAAACCTGTGAACAGCAGATGTATCATGAGGTCTTTGGAGAGGGCAGCAGAATTTTTTGACTTGTTGAAAGCAAGCAACATTTTGTTAGACAAAGACATGTATCCTAAGATATCAAACTTCGGGGTGGCAAGAATTTATGGAAAGAATGGAAAAGGAGCTACTAGTCGAATCGTTGGAACATAGTATGTACTAATTAGTTCTCTATTTGTTTGTTTGGCAAAAAATGTTAAAGATTAACATGAAAGGTTGGCAAAATCCATTTGAGTGATTTATGTATTATCCTAATTGCTCATTTTATTTGCTTGTTTTATGCTGATTTGCAGTGGCTATATGGCTCCTGAATATGGTTCAGAAGGCCTTTTTCTCAGTTAAATCAGATGTTTTCATCTTTGAGGTTTTGTTGCTAAAGATCCTAACTGGCAAGAGAAACACCTCTTTTTACCGAACTGACTTCCTTAACCTCCTTGAATATGTGAGCTTCCAAATATGGTAATGAATTTGGAACCAACTTATTTTTTTTCTAAGGGGAAAAATGTAAGAAAAAATGCTTAACTATGAACTTTTTGGAAGGAGTAGTTATATCTGTTGCATGTATCTTCTTCTAAGTTTTAGAGGACAGTAAGATTAGACTAATATATTTTGGTTTTAAGTATACACAAAACATTAAAAACTCTTTTGCCATAGTATTTAAAATAGTGTTAAAAGTTTTCTTTTTTCATTACTGATATTGTACATATCTTGGAATATTTTGTAGCATATATAGTTGTTTATAGAGATGGCCTGCTTCCATTTTTTTTCTTGATTCGCAGGGCCCTTCCCCCCCTTTCTCTTCAGTTAGTGAAAATATGGCAATTCTAAAACCATAAATATTATGCAGGATAGTATCTTTGTCTTCTTTTCTCATGTTTTCCTTTTCCCCTTACAGGCATGGTACCTTTGGACAGGGGGAAAGGTAATGGACTTGAAGGATGCAAATCTTCAAGAGACGTCTACTAGTGTTGATTCACTATTCACCAGATACATCTAGGTCGCACATCTTTGTGTTCAAAAACATTCGATTGAGAGGCTAATCATGTCTGAAGTTATGTTGATGCTTAGCAATGAACACTATTGTTTTCCATCTCCGAAGCAACCGGGATTTTTTACGCTTAGAAGTCTGGTAGATCCCACCTCATGGAATACCAAGGTAGATAATTTTTCTATGAATGTTGTGACGACATCAATTGTTGAAGCTCGATGAAACTAGACCTATTTTTCTTCCTCTCTAGATTTAAGTTTTCGATGTAGTCATATCCATATATTTCTATATCTATATACTATAACATATTCAAATGTGTCAAAGTGCTGTTGAACGAATTTTTTATCCTAACATTATAAGTTATTTTCCTCCTTTAATGCGACCCAATTTTATCATTGTCTATTTAATTGAAATTATATTAGAATTATAACATTAAAAGAAACCCTGAAGTTGCCATTAAATTTTACTTTTTATTACAAACTTGCTCATCATTAATTCTATGTTACAGAATCAAGTATTGTATGTCATTTTTTGTGTTAATATTACTTTTAATGGCTAAAACTCCTAAATTACCACTAAAGTTTCTTTTTGCATCAAGCATGCCTCCTTTGGTTCTATATTACTATCAAACAATACCTCAAGTATAATAATATTTTATATGACTTAAAATTTCAACTTTGCATTTCAAAAACTTTTATAACTAAATCATTTATTTGAATAAAATATTTAAATATGTGGTAAAAATCATGTTAAACTTTATACTACTAAATAATTTATAAAACTTAGAATTTCATATTACACATTGTACGCAAACCAAAAGTTGTTATATAATAGGTGCATACATTAATAGGTGACTAATATGAGATATTTTAAAAAGTTTAGAACTAAAAGACAATATTAATAGGTTAAGAATGAAAAGAATGCATAAATTACAGGTTAGAGACAATCTACGAAATTTGCACTATTTTTTTTAATGGTAGTAATTTTTTTTAACTTGGATAAAAATACAGTATTATATATTTTATTTCATATAAAAACTAATGGTATATTTAACATTAAGTTATGCTTTTGTATATGGTGCTTTTTATATTCTATTTATGCCTATTTTTTTTTGATAAATTTATTGAGAAATTTTAATTATCAAATATATTATTAAATATTATTTATTTTATTAAAAAAAATTAATATATTTTTAATATTTAAAATGTTAAAAAAATTTGCGCTAATTACATACACTTTATTATTTTACATCCAATTTATATCTTATTTTATAGTATAAAAAGTACTAATGTTTTGAAATGTTAAGCAATTTTTTTACCCTTACATTATAAATTATCTTGCTCTTTGAATGAAAACCAATTTTGTCATTGTCTATTTAATTAGAGTTATATTAGCGTTAGAATACTAGGTTGCCACTATTTTTTTTTTTTTTGCATCAAACATGCCACCTTTGGTTCTATATTACTATCAAATGACACCTCAAGTAGCACAAATATTTTATGAAACTTAATGCTTCAACTTAGCATTTTAGAAAACTTCCCTAGCTAATTCTTTTGTTAGAATACTTATGGTATAACTTATGCTAAAGTTTGTGCTACTAAATATTAAAAAAAAAAAAAACATTTTTACCCCTACATTATAATTTATTTTGCTATTTTAATGAAATCTAATTTTGTCATCGTCTATTTAATTGACACATATTAGCATTAGAACACTATAAGGAACCTTTAAGTTGTCACTAAATTTTATTTTATTTTAGAAACTTTCCCACTCTTGATTTTATATTAAAGAATCAAGTATTATATTCAATTTTTTGCGTTAATTTTACCTTTAATGGTTAAAACTCCTAGATTGCCAATATATTTTTTTTGCATCAAACATGCTACCCTTGGTTCTATATTACTATTAAATAAAATCTCAAGTACAATAAATATTTTATAAAAATTAAAATTTTAACTTAGCATTTCAAAAAATTTCCTGGATAAATATTTTATTCAAATAAAAGATTTAAATATATGACAAAACTTATGATAAAGTTTGTGCTATTAAATATTTTTGTAAAACTTAGAATTTCAATTTAGCATTTCAAAAACCTTCATAGCTAAATATTTTATTTGAATAAAAGATTTAAATATATGGTAAACTTATGCTAATTTTTGTAATACTAAAAAAATACCTTTGAACAAAAAATTTTTTGACAATTAGGTTTTTTATTTTGCAACTTGGTTGAGTATATACCATGAAAGCTTATTATCTAGTAAAACTTATGCTAAAGTTTCACATGAAAATCTATAGGTATTGCATATTGGAAATTAGTTTTAGGTATAAAAAGTACATATATATTAAAAATTCATGAAAGTGAATACTTTATAATAGTTCACCTAAATTTTTCCTTCACCCTACAATTATAAGTTATTTTATTCTTTTAATGATATACAAGTTTTATATTGTCTATTTAATTAAAGTTATGTTAGTGTTATGACTCTATATAAAAAAGGGAAGAAAGAATCCACTAATAGAATCTAAATATATAGTTTCCTGTTTAATTAGATATTTAGTGGTAAAAAATACTAGAAATATAATAAGAGAGAAAAAATGCAAAGTGTGATGCCTTTAGTCTTTAGTTTTTGGGAAATTTACTATTTTAACTACTAATTACACTTCTTCTGACTACTACAATTATTTAATTTTAACAAGTATAACCTAAGTTTGTTCTAATATAAAAAATATCTTTGACTATAAAATTTTTTCCAATTAAGTTTTCTTTTCCAACTTAAATGAATATATTCTATGAAAGCTTGCGTATTTGGTTCATCTTGAAGCAATCATATAACTCAAGTATGACTCAAGTACCTACTGTGAAAAAAATAAAATTATATATAATTGTAGCAAAAGGTCATTATAAAAAATTTTAGGAAAACAAAAACTCATGCCTACTAGAATTAGTTGCTTATATTATTTAGAAAAAAAGAATAGAGTTTGCAACAAAAGTTTTTTTACACTATGTGGCCTCATAGGAATTTAAATCATCGGCTTCATCTATACCAATTGGAGCCTTATACAGTTAAGTGGAAATAGAGTCATGTAGCTAATTTGGCCTACTTGTCATTTAGCTGGCTTGGCCTACTTAACATAGAGTTATAAGGCTGCATGAATGTTCTAACTTGAATATTTGGGTTTAATTGACACATTTAAAAAAATAGATAGTTGTTTGAAGTCCATTAATCCAAAATAACTTATTTTATTTTTATGAAATTTTCATCCAATACTATATCATTTGAAAACTAATTCTATATATGTATAATTATTTATTGAATAACATTTTTTATAGTACAATTGTTATGAATTTTTCACTTATTCAACCTGAAAAAATTAATTGAAATTAAATTATACTATAAAAAAATGTTTAGAAAAAATTTAGCATGCATGTAAAATAAAGACCTTAATTCTTTACTCTTTTTGTGAGAAATTGACCAATTTGACACAATAAAACCCTTATATTCTCTAAATATATGTTATAAGAATTTGTTTATTTTTTTCTAGGTATGTAGAAGTGTTAGGGTGAAAAGTATATATAATTGAGAAAGAAAAGCCTTAACTATACCCTTAATGTATGCTAAATAAATTGGTTCTTTATCTTGATGGTTAGGTTCAAGTTTTTTGAGTTGATGTTCTATGCTTCAATTTGTCTATAATTATAATGATTTTAAATTTTATCATAGACATTATAGTTTCAGGCAATGCATGCGTTCTATTACTAGGATTAAAAAAAGTATGAAAGTTAAAAAAATGTTGATTGACTTTTGTAACCTTAAGTTATGAGGTGTTTTACATTTTAATGAGACCCAAATTTGGTATTGTAGATTTATTAGAGGTATAACTAGTACTAGAATTCTAAAGGGGAAAGAAAAAAAAATGGAAGCCCCATGTTTAGTTTCTAAAATAGTAAAAAAGAGGATCTTGCATGGTGATTCTATTTGTTAGCTTTAATACATTTACATAAAGTTATATATTAAGTATAACTTTTAATGGAAAAAAAATCTTAAATTGCTAGAATAACCTAAACCTTTGTAACAAATATGTCTTAATTAATTTATATATATGTTGGGACATGTCCTTGAACACAAAATTTTATCAATTTTTTGTTCTTTTCACTTGAATGAAGTATTTTAATTGGAACTTAGAAGTTTAAAAAATCTCAAAATTATGCTATTTGAACCAATGATTTAAATCTGATAGAACTCATAAAAAGTACAAGTATGTCAAAATATTGGACAACCTTTTTATCCCTAATTTATATTTTATTTCCTTTTAATGAGACTCAAATTTGTCATTCCTTATTTATTATAGTAGATTTTAAAACACTAAAATTATAGAAAAAAAACAAAAACAAAACAAAATTATGGCAAGCTCTTAGGCTTTATATTAGGAAAATAAGATTAGTATTTGGAAAGGAACAAGTAGAAAAAAATCGGTGATTATTTTTTATATTTTCTATAAGTATTTTTTTATGCCAAAAAACTGAAAAATGGCATTAAATTTAAAATTTTGTAACAAACATGTCATTGATTTGTATGAAAATTAAACTTGCCTAAAAATTTAATATTTACCAATTTAGTTAATTTTTAAACTTGGAATATTTTTATCAGTGCTTAAAAGTGCAATTTAATATCTATATATATCTTTATTTATATCTATGTATAATAAAAAGTGAAAAGATATATAAAGTGAATAAACCTTAAATTATAAGTTATTAGTTTTTCTTTTAGGTA
>KK902784.1:14461-27811 GCA_000696445.1 Aquilaria agallochum | reverse complement strand
AGCCATCATTACATTTTTATTTACCTTGCCCTAGTTTCTATTTGGCGTCTAATTCTCTCAGCCAAATTTTCGAAGAGCCTACTCCTCTGCCATTCATGATTCCAGCCGACTAGCATCAATTTTCTTCACTTTAATCACAACAAAGGCCGCCAACCCCTTAATCTTTATTGTACGTGTTGTTGCCTTCGGTTTGCCTACGGTTATCCCTTTATCAAAGCAGCGTAAGTCCAACTCTTCACACTTGGATTACTGGTTATTGTAGAATATTAGAATGTTAATTTATGCCATAATCTTACCTAGGTTCATTAGGTTGAAGAGAAATCTCGTCCGGACAGTAGAATAGATCTTACGCGTACCGACGATCCCAGATTCATTTGTGTAAGTCTAAATTATTCTATATCCCTCTTTTAATTTTTTTTCCAGCACCTAAAGACCTTATATCTTTGCTGTAAATATTTGGTAGATTATCATTAATCCAAGTTTTGGCTTTTTCCACTCGTTTCTGGTGCAATTTTGTTCATACTTGGTTCTAGGCCCCGGTAAGCCACCGTAGCCTCTTTTAAAAATTATCTTAGCTACCAATCTCAAATATTACAGCCTTAATAATTCTCTTTTCCTTGCTGTTCATATTGTTAAAAAGGGTTAGAAAATCCTTATTTGAAGGTTTGGTGCTTCTTTGGACTCCCGGAGCGTCAGAGATCCCGAAAACACATCGGTAACAGAAATAAATTTTTTTCCTTCCAAGATCAGTTTTTACAGCCATTAAATGAGCTTATAAGTTAGTGTATAATTGCTGTAATTTTTAGGATCAATATCAAGAAGGCTCCCGGCACGATCCCGAATAGGCGCGAGGCCACCAAAGACACCCCGATACCCTTTTTACTCACTAGGTAAAATTTCGGCCTAGATGCCAAAAACATGAACCTTCCAAGTACCATTTAGGAAATTTCCAATTTTTAGTATATTTTTCTAATTTTTCTACCTTATTAAAATTTTGTAGGACCCTTCTAAGAAATCACCCCGATTCACCGTGTTTTCCGTACTAGGTAAGGAGGAAGAGCGGGTTAGTTCTCGTGGGCCCTATTAGGCCCAAAATAAGCATCAACCCGAATAATAAATTTTAAGTAAACAATTGGGCTAAACAAAATCTTTAAACGNATTAAGTAAAAGATTTGAAGAGTAAGATAAAATACGAGGCATGCAAGGTTGGTGACAAACCATATCTACATGACCTAAGAAGCCGTAAATTTAGACGAGAGGTTTGGAACGGACGATTCGAACCCAAGAGGCATGTTAGGGTGGCAGCTGACCGTCCCTAGTCATGACCCGTTATTGACACGGATTATGTAGATATGATTTATGCACTGTCAGACCATAGCTGGCGAGGGACCATGCTTATGGCTGTTATCACGAGCGGCTCTACCTCGGCGTAGGTATCCCGAGAGGCTCTAGCTTGGTGGCATCCCTAGTGGCACGGCCTAAGAGTTATCCCGAGAGTGGGTGATGTATACACTCACCACCCTAGGTTCGTCTGATGGTAATTAAGTATTGGATTAAGTGATCGATCAAGAAGATATTATTTAATCGGTAAAAAGAATTATGCATATGCATGGTAGTTCAAGCATGCTAGTAGGATTTTGATTTTGTTGTTATGATGTTGTATGGAATTGTTCTTTAATTAAATTGCTACAGCTTAAAGTTTATTATTCGTTGTTTTTTGTTATGGGAATATTAGGACCCACATGATGGGCCTGATACTTGCCCCTTACTGAGCAAGTTGTGCTCACCCCCCTCTTAACATGTTTTTCTAGGTGAGTACTATGAGGAGACAGAGTACACTAAACCATATAACGAGGTTCAAGATGTGGAGCAGACTGAGTGAGGGTACGCTGTAGCCCCTCGAAAGTAGAACTGGCTGGGACTGGGTTTTAACTTTGTGTTATTTGATTTCTAAAGAAATATATGGTTTGTTTAAATTGACACATTATGCGCATATTAGTTTTCCTGGGGTTGTCACTTAACTATTTTGATTTCATTTAATACTCTCATTGTTTGGAAAATGATTTAAATAAAATGTTTTACCTCATATTTCTTAAATTATTTTTAATTAAATGCTTTATAATTCTAGGAATTTAAGATATCTTTTAAAATTAAGGTTTATAAAATTGGGGGCGTTACATTCTAATTCATTTTTTCTAACTATATACTCCCTAATTTTCTCATCCTTTTCCTCCCAAGCTTCTTACTCACAAGCCATGGTACAAGCTCATCATGTGTCTCGGGTACCTAAGAGGAACCAATCGTCATCATCAGAGCTTCTCAGCAATGGATAAGGTGACTAAGGACAAGGCGAAGGATGGCTGCTGACCATGTAAGGACGAAGCAAAGAAAGGCAGCTAGCAGTGTAAGGGCGACCCGAGGGAGGGCAAGGCGAGGGTAGGGCAACCGGGCGAGGAATGGTCTCAGGAGTAATCGACTAAGGGAATAAGGGGTGAAGGCCTCAAAGGCTCAGACTGTAACACCCCCATATCCCACATAGGTGAATTGTGGGAAGCCTTATGTGGATATATATGCTCTAATTTTAGAACATAAGCACCTAGCGCTTATCATTTTCCTAAAGGATAGCCCATGTGGTGTGGGTAGGTGTTCCGTTGATTGGTTCTGGACTTAGGTCGTTACAGATGGTATCAGAGCCGACCCGGGACCATGATTGTATGGCATAGTGGGTATGCACATTTATCGTCTACCGGGACGAATCCTGGATTTGATAGGCTACTTGGCCAGGGGCTAAGTAGTCCGATTAGAAAGGTTACTTGGTCTAGGGAACCAAGTAATCCGATTGACCCTAACGCGGATGTTGGGTACATAAGCGGGGGAGTTTGTAACATTCCCATATCCCATATGGGTGAATTATGGGGAGCCTTATGTGGTTATATAGGCTCTAGCTCCAGAACATAAGCACTAGTTATATAGGCTCTAGCTCCAGAACATAAGCACCTAGCGCTTATCTTTTTCCTAAAGGATAGCCCATGTGGTGTGGGTGTACCCAAGTCCAGAACCAGTCAACGGAACACCTATATAACCACATAAGGCTTCCGAAAATTCACCCATGTGGGATATGAAGGTGTTACAAACTCCCCCCCTTATGCACCCAACATCCGCGTTGGGGTTAATTGGATTACTCGGCTCCCCGGACCAAGTAACATCTCGAATCGGACTGCTTAGCCCCCGGCCAAGTAGCCTATCAAATCCAGGATCAGTCCTAGTAAACAATGCATGTGCATACCCACTATGCCACACTATCGTGGTCCCGAGTTGGCTCTGATACTATCTGTAATGACCCAAGTCCAGAACCAGTCAACGGAACACCTACCTACACCACATGGGCTATCCTTTAGGAAAAGGATAAGCGCTAGGTGTTTATGTTCTGAAGCTGGAGCCTATATAACCACATAAGGCTTCCCACAATTCACCCATGTGGGATATGGGGGTGTTACATTAATAGAGTCCCAAATCCGAGTAATGCAAACCTTCAATGACCAATTGAAGTCAACAATATGTAGATGATGAATAAACTGGATTTGCTGCCTTATTGTTTATCGTTAGACCTATAAAAAAATAATATTGTATTAGCATGAAGTAATATAATTAAGCAATAAATCATACTACATATCACATAGCAAAATTTTAATATGGCTTACCTGGTATTTCATTGCAACCAACAAAACTAATGTCTATACAACTTGTTAAATACTTCGCTATATACAATATTTTTTGTCAAAGAATTATTGGATGTACTTTTGTTGCATATCAATACTCATAATCAAGGTTATTAAAATTGTGATCTGGATAATAGGATCATGTGATCCTACTATCCGAATCCTACAAAACATGTCAAATCATAATAGGATCACGTAGGATCGCTTGCAAGATCGTAGGATCGGTAGGATCATTCGATACAACTGATCCTAATTTCAAGTTCTTTTGTCGTTACTTGCTTCTTTACTCCTACGCTTAGGAGAATATCATTAATGGCCAAAAAATACACCTTGGCCGTCTTACTGTCTTGGCGAAACAAGAAATAGGCTATTAGATCTGTGACCCGCTGTCATGGGAAAGAATAATAAAAAGCATGTGTTGAAGTTGACTGAGAAAGACAATGATGGATGAAGAACCAGAAGAGGAAGCAGATGAAGGGACACCGGGTCTAAGAGAGAGAAAGGGTACTATAAGTGTAAACAAATAAAATAAGTCAAGTAGCAGGGCATGAGCTACTTTTTCTTTTTGTACAAAGGGGCCCAAGTCTTAGAACTAGAAGAGGAAATAGTAAAAAATAGTTTAGGAGAGGTAAAGGTGTTTTAATAAGTGGCAAATATATGTGCTATTTTTTTCATGAAAAAATTGTTTCCTTTTATACTGAACTTTGTCTCAATTAAAATTTTTTGTGTACCTCTATAAATTAAAATTAGAATTTTTAAATTCATAATATGTATTATATTTATCATTATTATGACAATAAACTTTATTTAGGTTTCCAATATAATTGGCATTTTATATGAATTATATTATCTATACAAGAAATTTTAGATTTTGGTAGAATCTTATGATCCACGATCTGATCTTACCGATCATGCATGGCGAAAAATGATCCAAGGTAGGATCCTGATCTTAACAACCTTGCTCGTAATCCTTCAAGAGAAGTGACATAGGAAACAGCGACATATAGCTGACTAGGACCAAATACTGGATCAGGTAGATACAACCCAACATATTTAAATGTTTAGCCCTAAATTTTATTTATTGTCATAGCAAAACATGGTTTTATAGGAAATTGTCGACGAGTAAGATTGAAGGGCAGTTGAGTGTCGAAAGGCACTATTTCAACATGTGGAATAAAGTAACACATGCTAGCATTACTACTAGTCAAAACCTCAGCTTCAATTACTCTTTCAGCCAACTTCGTAACTATAAGCATCATTCTATTACATGACCCACTTGCTTGATTTATGTTTCTTATTAGGATATTAGGGACACCAACCTTTAACTCAAATACATGATTAGGAAGTCCAAAAAACTTCAAAGTGTTCAAATACTCCACTGGGTATAATAAAGAGTGAGCATCAGCGTTCTCAAATGTATGAGATATACGATCTACATTGAAGAATGTCATAAGGTTAACAGGCAATTCATTCATAAGCCAATGATTCACAAGATCAATTGTATCATTCTTTGGATAAAGTATTACCCTTTCACTCAATACTACTTGTTTCTCATGTTCAATTGTAAGTCAGGATAAGTTGATTATATGAGATTAGCAATTAGGTCCCCAATAAATATGATGAGAAAACTGTTAGGTACCTTTATTCATGTTGGCTCTTCCTCGTCTTCATGAAGCCATTCCAATGGCAATTTGCCCTCATCAAGTTGAAGTATCCAATCACAAAAAAGTGCAACAAAACCAAATGTGGAGTTGTGGAGTCTCATGTTTTTTGTGAAAATGCGTAATGTACAATGCAACCACAATGAAGAGGAACAAATAGTTGCAACAACAATATCACCTCTACTACCATGATTAATGACGAGTAAAATTTGTCTAAAGTCACCACCGAGTACAATTGTTTCTCCATAAAAAACTTTGTGTTTAGCACTTTGATCACGAATATTGAAGACACTTAGATCCTCTAGATGTATCCTGCTTTACATATATATATATATATATATATATATATATATATTAGATTGAAAGTGTAAGGAATGGAAAATTCCAAGTGTACTAAGTATGTAGTTCTGTGTTGAAATTAATGTAATATTATTTTGGTTTCATTGGTCCTCTTGCTCATGCATGCATCAAGCGTTGAATTCCCATGGATGTTTACACATTAATGCAGTGATTAGTTTGAACCTAAAATATCTTGGCAAAAACATTGGACCCATGAAGTTTGAAAGTGATCCATAAAAACAACCATCATAATTAATGCTAATATAGGTGGTTAAGAAGAGTGGATGAATTTCTTCTTTATATAAATAATAAAAATTATATTATACTCCCCATGTCCCACTTTTTCTGCACCATTTATATTTTGCACACATATTAAGAAAAGCTACTATTTTTCACATTTTCCCAAATCTACCCTTCCTTTCATCACCTCGACTTTCCACCCAATCACCATTCCCTTCATTTCTTTCCATGAATCCAGATTTGATCAATCCACTTGCACCTCCATGCTTCATTTCCTCTTTACCCAACCTTGCCTTCTTGCTCTATTTCCTCCTTCCCAACCTCATCCGAAAAATTGACCTTTCCCTCAACCTCATCCTTCCCTAACCTTCTCACATGAGCACGCGATACAAATCAGACTCGACCCAATCATTTGGTATAGTTCAAAATGGCAAATAAAGCAGAAAATTGAGGATAGAAGGCAAGGGTGTAAGCATATGACCCTAACTTAAAACCCAACCCAAAATATTGAGTTAGGGTCAGTTGAGAAAGTAGAAACCGTGTACTATAGGTTGACCCGATATAAAGAAAGAAAAATTGGGTTGGTTGGGGTCTAACTTGAATCAATCTGAATGACCCAAAACCCTAACCCAGCCCATTTCCAGGCTACCAATTCTTTAATCCCTACCCCCAACCATCTCAGCCCAACCTTAAACTAGCTCCCTAGCCATAAAAATTGTGGGCCAACCCAATTCCCTAACCTTTACTAATTCCAAACTTATTAACCTCACAGTCTGTGTAACACCCTCATATCCCACATGGGTGAATTGTGGGAAGCCTTATATG
This sequence comes from Aquilaria agallochum, assembly GCA_000696445.1. Lineage (NCBI taxonomy): Eukaryota > Viridiplantae > Streptophyta > Magnoliopsida > Malvales > Thymelaeaceae > Aquilaria > Aquilaria agallochum. The sequence continues at coordinate 21,027 of KK902784.1, read as the reverse complement.
GATATATAGGCTCCAATTCCAGAAAATAAGCACCTAGCACTTATCTTTTTCCTAAAGGATAGCCCATGTGGTGTGGGTAGGTGTTCCGTTGACTGGTTCTGGGCTTGGGTCGTTACAGCGTATCCTTAGCTCAAAGGGGTGAGGCAAAGATGTGAGATAAGCAACTATCTAGACTTGTTGACATGAGTCAGAGTTGTATGCCATCATGACCTACACATGCAGGCAGTTTCCGTCCTATACCACGACCGATGCCTGCTTAGGGGCTAGGGCATTTTGGCAGAGGTCAGCCAATCGATAGCAGAGCTACCCGACTATAGCTTAATGGGATAGGAGGGCCTACAGTGCGACCGGTTTTTCAAGGCCAGGGAGCCTAGATGTCGGACTTGTCATTTCTTTCACCCAATTGGATGGTGGTGTATGACCTGTTTCTATTGCCAGGAGATAGGGCATTTATCCAGGCAATGTCCTAAGAGGGATGCTCCACTAGCAGCACATGTGCCACCAGTAGCACCAGCAAGACCACCAACAAAGAAACCTCATGTGGCAGGACATGTTTATGCAGTTACAACGGAGGAGGCAGAGGATGCTCCAGGTGTGGTGCAAGGTGCGCTGTTATTTATAGCTTTTAATTATAACCTTTAATTTCAAGTTCATGGTAGTGGCATGCTTAGGTTAGTAATTGTTTGAATTAATCATAGGTACTATTTCTATTTCTGGGTTCCTAGCTAGAGTTCTTATCGACTCGGGGTCCACACATTCTTTCATATCTCCTAGACTAGCTGATCAGTTAGGCATGCCTGTTAAAGAGCTTCCTTTCATACTAGTGGTTTCTACACCATCAGACACTAGAATGAGTTCTACTCATGTACTTCAATCTTGCTCAATTTTTGTTGGAGGACGCGATTTAGAAATTGACCTTTTTGTGCTTGGGATATTTGAATTTGATTGTATTTTGGGCATGGATTGGCTACATCGCCACCATGCTAAAGTGGATTGCTATCAGAAGCTAGTTACCTTCTCCTTGCCCCTGATGGGTCAGAAGTGCAATTTGTTGGGGATAAAAAGAGCTTCACTCCAATCTTAATTTCTAGCTTGCAAGCTAATAGATATCTCTGTCAAGGTGGTGTTGGCTATTTGGCTTATGTGCAGACAGAGTCAGAGAAGCCTTAATCAGTAGCTGGTATTCCCATTGTGGAAGAATTTCCAGAAGTGTTTCCAGATGAGTTACCTGGAATGCCACCTAGCCGGGATGTCGACTTCACCATTGATTTATTGCCAGGAACGGCTCCTATCTCTCAAGCACCATATCGAATGGCTCCCTCAGAAATGGCGGAACTAAAAAGTCAATTACAGGAGCTTCTCGAAAAGGGGTTCATACGTCCAAATACCTCACCTTGGAGTGCTCCTGTTTTATTCGTGAAGAAGAAGGATGGTAGCTTGAGGATGTGCATCGATTATCGACAGCTGAATTTGGTGACGATAAAGAATAGGTACCCTTTACCTCGGATTGATGACCTGTTTAATTAGCTGAGGGGATCATTAGTGGTCTCCAAGATCGATTTAAGGTCTGGGTACTATCAACTGAAAATCAAAAAGGGAGATGTGTCAAAGACATCATTTAGGACTCGTTATGGGCATTATGAGTTTTTAGTGATGCCCTTCGGGTTAACGAATGCACCCGCAGCTTTCATGGGCCTAATGAATAGGGTGTTCCAACCATACCTAGATCAGTTTGTCATTGTTTTCATAGATGATATTCTGATTTACTCACCAGATGTTGAAAGCCATAGAGGACATTTGAGGATTTCACTTCAGACGTTGAAGGAGCATAAGCTGTATGCAAAGCTGAGCAAGTGCGAGTTCTGGTTGGACAGTGTCACCTTTTTAGGCCATGTGGTAACTAAGGAAGGAATTTCAATGGATCCTAGTAAGGTTGAAGCTGTGGTGAACTGGCAACAACCGAGGACTGTGTTTGAGATTCGGAGTTTCTTGAGCTTGGTTGGGTTTTATAGACGTTTTGTAGAAGGTTATTCGAAGCTTGCACGCCTTTTGACCCAACTGACTAAGAAGGACTAACCATTCCAATGGACTGAGCAGTGTGAAAATAATTTTCAGGAGTTGAAGAAGCGATTAGTCTCTGCAACTGTTCTTACTCTTCTTGATGGGCGAAGTCATTTTACAGTTTATACAGATGCATCACATCAGGGGCTTGGCTGTGTATTGATGTAGGCAAAAAAGGTGATCACTTATTGGTCTAGGCAGTTGAAGCCTCATGAGCTTAATTACCCAACTCATGATATAGAGTTGGCAGCTGTCATACATGCGTTAGAGCTTTGGCGACATTATTTGTATGGAGAAGAGTTTGAGGTCTTTACTGATCATAAAAGCCTACAGTATTTATTGTCACAGAGGGAACTCAATAATTGACAGCATCGTTGGGTTGAATATCTCTCTGATTATAATTGCACTATTCAGTATCACCCAGGTAAAGCAAACTTAGTGGCTGATCCTTTGAGTAGAAAAAAGGGTGCTAAACTAAATGCTATGGCGGTTTTTGAGTGGAAAATACTAGAGGAGTTTAGTCATATGAGCTTAGGTGTTCAAGTGAAGGGACCTCAGGTTCTTATGGCCAGTTTGCATATGGAGCCTACACTTGTGGGAAGGGTCAAGGAGGCGCAAAAGGAGGATCCACAATGCCAAGAATGGTCAGTTCTAGGGCAAAAGGGATTCAATGTGGATGTGGATAGTACCCTAAAATTTCAAAATAGAATTGTTGTTCCCCAAGGTAGTGAGGTGAAGTATGATGTTTTATCTACGGCACATGCATCTCGATTAACCATCCACCCCAGGGGCACCAAGATGTACCATGATTTGAAGAAAAGCTTTTGGTGAAGTAGCATGAAGAAGGATATTGCAGAGTTCGTATCTAGATGTATGACTTGTCAGAAGGTCAAAGTAGAACACCAGAGACCTAGAGGATTGCTATAGCCGTTAAAGATTCTTCAATGGAAGTGGGATGACATTGCAATGGATTTCATAGTTGGGCTACCTACCGCTCGTCATCAACATGATGCAATATGGGTTATAGTTGATCGATTAACCAAGTCAGCCCATTTTTTGGCAATCCAAAAGACTTGGCCTGTAGCTAGATTAGCTGAATTATACATATTTGAGATAGTTCGTCTTCATGGAGTACCAAGGAACATTGTTTTTTATAGGGATCCACGATTCACATCAAAGTTTTGGCAGGCTTTACAAGAACAGTTGGGCACTGTGACATTAATGAGCACTGCTTATCATCCACAGACAGATGGGCAGTCGAAGAGGACTGTACAAACCATTGAGGATATCCTTAGAGCTTGTGCACTGGATTACAAGAACTCCTGGGATAATGGCTTGCCACTAATGGAGTTCGCTTATAATAATAGCTATCACTCCAGCATTCAGATGGCCCCATATAAGGCTTTGTATGGATATAGTTGTCGTACTCCTGTGTGTTGGGAAGAATTGGGCAACAGGCCTTTATTAGGACCAGATTTGGTACAACAAACTTTAGATAAGGCCAAACTAATCAAACAATGATTGGTAGTGGCTCAAGATAGGCAGCAGAGTTATGCAAACTAGAGGCATCATCCCTTGGAGTTTTCTGTTGGTGATCATGTATTCCTAAAGGTGTCACCGACCAAGGGAATTCAACGCTTTGGAGTGAGAGGAAAGTTAGCCCTACGCTTTGTTGGACCTTTTGAAGTTTTAGAACAGGTTGGAGAGGTGGCTTATAGAGTAGCTTTACCACCTAACTTGGCTAGAATTCATAACGTGTTCCATGTGAGTAATATTTGAAAGTATCAGCCAGATCCAGCATATGTTATTCCATGGGAGCCGTTGCAGTTACACGAGGATTTGACTTACGTCGAGGAGCCTTTGGCCATTGTGGATCGTAGAGAAAAGGTTCTGCGCAACAAAGTCATTCAACTGGTAAAGGATATTTGGAATAATCATGGAGAGCAACAAGGAACCTGGGAAGTTGAGGATGAGCTTCGAAAAAAGTATCCACAGCTTTAAGGTACTTCTCAACAGCCTGTTTCAAATTTGGGGACAAATTTCTTTTAAGGGGAAGATGCTGTAATAACCCTAGAAATTAAGGAAAAGAAAATTACCAAATTACCCTAAATAAATAAAATTAAAAAAAATAAATAAGTAAATAAAATAAATAAATAAAAATTAATTAATTAACATTTTGTCCTCAAGGATATTTTTGTAATTTTACCTACCAATTTAGAAAATCAACATAAAATTAAAAATCTTGATCCTTAGATAATTTCTTTAGTGGTCGTTAAGTCAAATTCCAATCCGGAAGCTCAAAGTCATTTTCTTTAGGCTAAGGGCATTTTTGTCATTTCCAACCGAGCATCGGATGGAAAATCTGGGAGCACCATTGGATTCTTCTAAAAAGAAAAGAGTCAAGAGAAATTTACCTCACTCAATTCTGAATTCGTTTGCTTAGATTTCCCAAAATTTAGCCAACTCGCTTGTGGGGTTTAAACCGGGTTCATACTTTCGTACTTTTGTTGCATGAGATAATTTCTCACCTAACCATAATTTCTATTTTATAATACTCCACAGTTGTATGGCCTCCAAGAAATTCTTTCTAATTCAATTTGATTTTTTTCCCCTAAATTATATCTATCATACTTACCATACATTAGTGTTGCCCAATTAGCCTTATTCCTTTTTCCTTTACTCGTGTCAACCAAGATTCAAGTCCAATTGCCCTAAAAAATTAAAACTTTCGAACATCTCTGCTGCCCTTTCTTTTTCATAACAACCAATTCTCCCATGGCCGCCGACTAACCCACGATAAGAAAAATAATATACCTATGGTCGGCCTTCTCCAATTTACTTCTAACTTTCTCCTAACTTTGGCCCATATTTCTTTTTTTTTTTTTCTCCCTTTTCTTTCAGTTCAATCACACAGCATCATAAATCTTCCATTGTCCTTGATCTTCGAGAACTAGAGTAGAGAAGAAGACATCACAGCAAAGGATCGTTGTCGCACTCTCCACTCTGTTAACGGCTTGATCGTGTTCTTTGTTGAACCGATGTAAGTCCAGCCCTTTGGGCTTTTATTTCTCCATCATCCAACCAGTTTTGAATTCTATTTAATTCCCTATTATTGCTTAGGTTTATCAAGTTGAAGGGACACCACATCTGGACACCAAAAGCAATCCTACGAGTACCAACGATTCCGATTTGATTCGCGTGAGCCAAAATTCTTCGGTATTACTCTTTTATTTTTTATTATTTTTTTGTTTTCTTCTAGCACCTAAAGTCCTTATATTTTTGCTTTAAATTCTTGGTAGATCATTGTTAAGCCAAGTTTTGGGTTTTGCACTCGTTTCCAGTGCAATCGGGTCAATACTTGCTCCTAAACCTTGGTAAGCCGCCGTAGTTTTTTTTTTTTTTAATTCTTTTGGGCTGCCAATTTCAAATCTTACAGCCCTAAAAATTATCTTATCTTTGCTATCCAAGTTGTTACAAAGGGTTAAAAAATCCCTACTTGAAGGTTTGGCGCTTCTTTGGATTCCCGGAGCGTTAGAGATCCCGAAAACACATTGGTAACCGAAATAAAAACAAAAGTTTCCTTCTAATATCAGTTTTTACAGCCATTAAATGATCTTATAAGTTAGTGTGGCTGCTGTAATTTTTAGGATCAATATCAAGAAGGCTCCCGACACAATCCTGAATAGGCATGAGACCACTGGAGACACCCCAAGACCCCTTTTTGCTCACTAGGTAAAATTTCGGCCTAGATGCCAAGAACATGAACTTTCCAAGTACCATTTAGGAAATTTCCAATTTTTAGTATATTTTTCTAATTTTTCTACCTTATTAAAATTTTATAGGACCGTCCTAGGAAATCACCTCGTTTCGCCGTATTATTTTGTACTATGTAAGGGGGAAGAACGGGTTAGTTCTCGTGGGCCCTTTTAGGCCCAAAATAAGCATCAACCCAAATAATAAATTTTAAGTAAACAATTGGGCTAAAAAAAATCCTTAAATGCGTGGCCAACACGGGTAGGGTAATTAATTAGTTTTTCTAGAATTTTATTTTATTTTATTTTAGTTCTTTTACATTGAGATGTAATTTTGGTTGGTTGGTTGCATGGTTGTAATGATGTGATGTATGATGTATGTTTGGCGCTAGTGTCATACTAGGACCGCTTGTAACAATAATTAAATTAGAAATATGTTAGGACTGCCTAAATAAACTCGTTAGTACCATGTTTAGGGCCGACGAGACAAACACTGCTAGTACCATGTTTAGGGCCGACAAGCTCGCTAGCAACATGATGAGATTGAAAGCAACCGTTAGTGGCATGTTAGGGCTGTAATAAATTACTATAAGCTGATAGATAAAGGATTATAAGCATAAATGCTAAATGACCAAATTAGAAAGAATTCACGAGAAATGAGATGAACATTTATCACAAATACACTTAAAAAGATATCATTGATTGTCATGACATCATGTAACACTAAGCTAAGATAACACGATAAAAGAAATA
>KK902784.1:0-11920 GCA_000696445.1 Aquilaria agallochum | reverse complement strand
TTGTAGGAAGCCTTATGTGGATATATAGGCGCCAATTCCAGAACATAAGCACCTAGCACTTATCCTTTTCCTAAAGGATAGCCCATGTGGTGTGGGTAGGTATTCCGTTGATTGGTTCTAGACTTGGGTTGTTACAATTAATACATTTGATGGCAGCTTCCTTGGGATTGATATGATCCTCTTAGATGCACATGTAAATGTTACAATTTTTACATCCATATTGTATTAGAATGTATTATCATGTGCTTAATTTGTACTCTTTAACTTGATTGTACTGTGTATTATAGAATGATCGTATATGTGCAAGGGTCCTAGCACCACATGTGAAAAACTTTTACAGGATGCTTCTAGAAGGAGGAGTTTGTAACATTAAGAACTTCAAAGTTGCACATGCACCAAAATGGTTTAATCTTGTGTAAGGACCCTATAAGATTTATTTCTCCAAACACACATCTGTAACTTTTGCCCAAGGTGAAATTGGTGGCATTGCTCGATACAAATTTAAGTTCCTTGAGTACTCAAGTATCCCATTAAGGCATCCTAATAATAAGATTTGCACAGTTTAATAGTTCCCATAAAATATTATTTTTATGTTCTCATAACTTTCCATACCGTATACAAATAAAGTATTAGCCTATTACTATTACACATTAATTTCATTTTAATGTTCCAGAAAATGTAACAAATGTCATTGGAAAACTTTTTATGTGTGAACCAATACATAACCAAAAGAAAGGTGATGGTATTTTTGCACTAATGCGCATTCTCTGGTTGAAGAATGCTGAGTATGTATGTACTTTATCTACCTATTATAAATATCATAGCTTTTATCGTTTTGTTATGTTGTACTAATTACTTTTTTATATATGTTTGCTCTTTAGAGGAATTGAAATGCAAGTTGTCCTCTGGGGTGATAAAGGTGACCTTCTCCCTTTTGATGAATTTTTTTAGCTTATGGATCACATGGTCTTAATTGTTACACATACATATGTTAAGCCTTATGAAGGTAATTCCCCCTAGAATTTATACATGAAAATGATGCATTAAATTATATTCAAACATCTAACTACCATCATTATACACATATATTGTTCTTCAAATAATCAAGTAGATATTATCTGACTTCTACTTGTGACACTAAGTTGTATGCTAATTTAGACTTGTCAGAAATTGCTACTTTATTGCAACGGTAAGTTTTTTACATTTATGATCTTAAACTCCTACTATTTTATATATAAGCAAAATTATTTCAGAAACTATAGTAAATTATTTTATTGTACTCACAATATTGAAGCCCTTGGATTGGCAAAGTTGGTATTCTTAAGAGTTATTTAAGCACATTAAGGGGCTCTAAATTATTACCATCTAAGGTGTTTCACCGTCTTGCCATCTGTGAACTTGAGTATATTTGTGCTTTTGATTTGACAAAGGTGTTTCAGGTGTTTGGTGTTGTATAATATTAATACCATAAGGTATTTCAAGTGTTTTGTGTTGTATAATACCAATACCATTAGTCAAGTTTTATATTATGGCTTATTTTCTACTATTTTAATACATTATGTTCAATTATTTGGTGGAAATTAATAATTTCCTTCATCCTATATTGGATGTTGTGTTTGCATGTGGAAGCTAACTGAGCAAGGATCATGTTTTTATTGTAGCCGTTGTAGCATCACCACCAGTTTACTAGTTACTCGGTAAGTTTCTCAATTAGATTATTATAATATTGCTATAGTCTTAGTTAAATGGTGGACTTATATTCAATATAGTTAGCTTCTGAATTTAAATTTATTAATATATATTTCCTTATGACATATATAGTTACAAAGTTTATGTGAAGGTCAGAGTTCATTATACAATTGGTCTATTCATTTTGATGGACGTTGTTGCATGTCAATTGCTTGGCTATTCAACCTTTGAATTACTCAGGATCAATCATTTGGTGTGTTTCCTTATCTAGTTTTCCACAATGTTTATGGTTTATTTGTTCTCTCACTTTGGTATATATGCATTAGGAAAATGGTGAAGAAGAAGTGTCCAGAAGATTCAAATAGATTCAAGGCATGGAATTTCTTTCGCTGGTTGAGGTGACACAATTTAATCGCCATAATGTATATTCAGGATTTACAGTTAAAAAGGGTTGACTACACAAATGAATCTCAAATGCTTCTTTGCAGCATATCATGTGTATGAAATTTTTGTGCATCTTGTATCTCCCTTTTATCATTCATTGGTATTTTGGTGATCATGTAAGTGTTGTGACATTTCTCCTTTTGATAGTGTGCATCTCCAAGACAAATAGGCCACTGTCATAAAAGGGCATTTGGTGAAAATGTGAGCATTGACAACACATCACGCAAACAGGGTCATTATATTAAGTGAGAAACCGTAGATTCTATTAAATTACTTGAGTTTATTGGATCAAAGTACTTATACAATATTGCAAAGTATTTCTTTTATACATGCAGTGAACCCATCACTTCCATTGATCGCCAAATTTTTGAAGTTGAGACATTATCAAATAATAGTGGAATGTAGAAATCAGTTATGACGGTGCCCTCAACATTTTTCTATGATTGACATGATACTATTAGAGCAGGAGATTCAAGCTATTGAAATATTGTATGAAAACATGAAACTCTAAATATTTATTAATATAAGTATAGTTCCCCATTAATTATATTTTGAACATAAATTTACAAGATGCAGATCTGAGATCACCCTATTTATGATTTAACAAATCCTTACACAATAGATGCATCGGATCTTCAGTCCCCAAGTGGGTATAATTTTTCTCATTTTTATATAAGGGATTAATAAATTGTACTCTCTCCATCTCATATTCTTTACACCATTTGACTTTTTTACTTAGTTTGACTTAAATTTAATCATATTAGTATTTTTTCAAAAATTTTTTTTAAAAATATATTTAGAAACTATATATCTTGATTTATCATTCTTATATAAAATTTTTTCATTTATATACTAAAATGATGAAAATAAAAAATTATAGATTAATTGCTGAAAAGTGAATGGTGCAAAGAATATGGGACGGATGGAGTAATACATAGCTTTTATTTATTATTGCAGGTATATCACTGATATGAATTTGGACTTGATAAAGATTTATTATGGACATTAAGGAGAAGAACGGTTTAAAAATATTTTGCAATATATTATTACCTGTCTTTTTAGGTATTGACATAAGTCTCCACATCATGAACCTTTATCTATAGTCTTTTAATTTGTAGTTGTCGAATACTATTTGGAGTTTCATAATGTTATGGAATTACTGACCTTTTTCGCTTATCTTTTTTGGATCCCATGACAACGATGGGTATTTAAGCTAGTTGCCTACTAAATGCCAAATTAATGAATTTGCAAATGGTTACATTTTACTTTCTTTATAAATACACAGGCAAAAAATTTTTTTTTTTTTTAGAGATTCTATCAAAACCTTAAAAGTTCAATGTATATTTCCAATATGTTGCAAGCTCAATGCATTTATGTAGGTGTGGCCACCAGTTGGGAAGAAGAAATTTAAGATGTTGTTATTATACCTTCATTTACGTTCGGAGCAGTTGGTTAAAGAAATTGGAGTAACTTTTGTATGAGGGATCATGTGTCCCTACTTGGAGTTCCAATCAAATGTAAGTATCAACACTCCTTATATTCATAATTAGTATTTTTTATTTTTAAGTCTTGTTTTTAGTTCATCTACTATGAGAGCCATAAGTCTTTAGCATATTACAGCGGCCGTTTTGGCGGACGTTGATGTGGCCGATACTAGCATCATCAGACATGTTGTAGGTGCTTAAGGAGTTGAAGTCATGCAAGAAGGTATTTGCAAAATAATTCAATTAGATAACTTAATCTAGGTAGAGCGTCTCTTTTTCACCACCTACAACCTCTTTGGCATCTAATTCTAGCTAATTCATATCTTACCTTTTGCTTTAATTTTTTCTTTCACAATTTCATAGTTAATGGTTCAAGCATATGTATTTTTATAGACTTTGTTATTATTTCTTTTGTGGAAGACATCACACTTTGTTCTTTGGTAAAAATGAAAAATGCTATATTTTTCTCCTATAATGTTTAGTGTTTTTTTTTTTCATTTTGTGTCCAAATATGTTCACTATTCCGATATTTTGATTTAGGATGCAATTGGAAACAGGAAATGTAAATGAAGCTATTTGGGCAATTTTGGACAGCTTTGACATCTCTTCGTATTTTGGCCATAACTATCTCATCTGATATCCGAATGAGCTGATTTTTCATTCATTGGAAAGCTGATTTCCAGAGCTATCTTTCATCTTCAGATGCTTTTACCCAGTTCATGCATCTTGATGGTTGAATTTTGCTTCAAATTCAGAACATATTTTTTTATAGTAAAATATAAGCAGTTGCGGTATTTTAGGCATATATGTGGTTAATGTACCATTTTGAATCTAATAACGAGCTCTGACTTTCATGTTTTGAGTTTTGTGAGATTCAGATCATAAAGTGGTCAAATTTGAGCTCGAAGTTGCTGCTGAGTTTCTAGAACGTTTCTTGGCCTGCAACTATGAAACCGATTTTGATGTGGATTAAGTTTAAATGCCTCTAAACCATGCGGCCAAAAATCCCAAATGAAAGACACCATTCTCCTAGTTATATTAAGGAATTCTAGTTATTTTGAATCATTTATATTTGTGTGGGGTAATTTTAGAATAATATAGGAAGTTTACTGAGATTTTGTGGACTTTTCCACACTAGGTTAATTTTTTAGGTATTAAAAGAGGAGCCAATGCTACTCCCCCTAGGGGGGGGGTTTCTTTCTCTTCTTAAACCCTCTTTCATCTTTTATCTCTTTCCTTTTTCAAAGATTTTCCATAGCCATATTTGGTTGATTTTTTTTATTCTTAATTAAAGGGTACTGAAATCCTGAATTCTTTAGTTCTGTGAGATCAAAGTTGTTTTTATTCAATCAATTAAGACTTTGGGTTTCTGGTGTTCTTCTATGATTAATTTCATGATTGTTTCGTTTATATGTTAGGAAGCTTACCAGTTGTTATCTGAATTTAATCTATTGCTGGATTAGATATCAAATATGTAATTGTTTGATTTCTTTAATTTGTGAAGCAACAAAGGTTTGTTAATTTGCCGCATCAAAAGTCATAAATCTTAGAGAGAACATTCAACTAGATTAAAAGCAACTGCTTGTGCTTGTGTTTTTTAGTTTCATCGATCTCTCTAGTTTTAATGCAATTGTTAAATTAAACCAAAGCACTTGTCTTAAGTTGTTTAGCAAGTAGGGTTAATTAGCTCGCTTATTCTCTGTTTAACTATGACAAAAAAAGTGTAGGAAGATAGCTCCAATGATGAATATTCAATGTTTTGATTCATCAATCTATGGATCAATGATCAATTCTAGGAATTTGGTTATGGGTGTTAACTGATGCTAAAGTTTACATTCTTAATTGTTTCATTGATTTCTTACTTGATAAGTTTTCTAATTTTTGTTTTGGTGTATTCGTTAGTTTACACAAACTCTTCCCACTATACTAATAAATAATGTGAAAGTTTCAAATCTCTCTATACTTATAAATATGGCAAGAACTAAGATCATTTTTCCTAAAAAATAAAGTTGCCTACCATACTCAACTTTTCTTTATTATCTAATAGACAATTAAGAAGTTTTGTTAACCAACTACTATGAATTAACTAAACTAACTATTGCAGTAAAGATTAACAACTAACTACTCAATGGCAACGGAAAATAATTTAGATAACTAACAATAAGTAATCCCATACATAGATACAAATCCCCCTATAAATCTCTTGTGTTTTTTTTTTTATTTCGATTTAATAGGATTGTGATTAACTTGGACTGTAAAGTACTATCTAACTTAGATTAGCTTTCTATTATTATCGTTCACTAACCCTTATTCTTAAGTCACTAATAAGGTGTCTAGGCTTACCGTGCCTCTAAGAATGCATTACTAGTTCTGCGACCAACTACTAGGTTTTACCTTAGTCCGGAAGTATTATATCACACCTATTACTCCTAATTACGATAATATCCTTTATTGATCCACAATAAATACATAGGATACTACCTACATATGTTTATCATTCTAAAATAAATTAATAGGCTAACTACTATTAATCAATGCATCAAAGAACATTGGATAGATTATAAGAAAAACATAATCATATCAATACAGTTATACATGTCCTTTTTTTGTTGGCTCTAACTCTACCATACCTGTTAGTGCAGCTACAAGCAACGTCCAGAAATTGTAGTTTAGGTTGTAAACAGAAACAATCCAATCAGAGTTGCAGTTGGAGTTCTTAGAATTGTTAGTGGTGGGCAACTCATTCTTCTGAACCAAACACAAAACATTTTATGGTCCTTTAATTCATCCAAGCTTGCTCAGGACCCAGGAGCTCAGCTTCTAGATACTGGAAATTTTGTTGTTATGGACCAGAGCTGTTAGTTCTGGAAGCTATGTATGGCAAAGCTTTGAACATCCAATTCTGACACCATGTATGGTTATAGGACGCTTCTTAGATCAGGGGCCTGATATTTTCCTCACATCATGGAACTAAAGTCAGGAGGATCCATCTCTAAGAGACTTTGTGTGTAGGTGCTGTTATGATATTTTCTCGCATTTATGTTTTATAGTCGAACAAACTATTTCAGAAAAACCTTATGTGCTCCTCATCTAATATTTGTAATTTTTCTTCTCTCTTCTATTAAAAGATTGAAAAATCATGGTTTAGGTGAACTGGTTATCCACGAGGGATCAGTCCTCAAAGATTGTTCAGGACCATGGAATGGAGTGAGATTCAATGGTATTATAGTTATACATGTCAAAGCAAGTATTTATGTCATGAACTTCCACAATAACGTTTTGTATGGAGTGAGATCCAATGGCTCATTTACTTCCAGGGCAGTAATGAGCTCATCCGGATCTCTTGATTTTTACGGTTCTCTTGATTTTTACATACGTACTTCATGAAGGAATGAATGAATGGAATCTTTTGTATTCACATCCAAATGATCCATGTGAAAATTATGGATGATCTGGTGCAAATGGCTTTTCGACTGCTGTGAATGAGTCTACGTGTGATTGCTTAAAAGGTTTCACTCCTAAAGTAGCACAAAAATGGGAGCTGTTTAATTGGTCAGATGGATGGTGAGACATGTGCCGCTTAATTGCTCTGGAGGCGATGGATTTTCTAAGCTTACGAGTGTTAAATTGCCTGATTTGCTTGAATTTTGGTTAGATACCAGCAAGAGCCTTAGGCAATGTGAAGTGATGTGCTTGAACAATTGTTCTTGTACGACTTATGCAAATTCAAATATTAGTCAACGAGGGAGTGGTTGCTTGCTTTGGTTCGGTGATTTAATTGATATGACTTAATTTAATTCAAATGGTAGCCAACAAGAAATTTATATTCGTCTATCAGCTTTGGAACCGGGTGTGTCCGCAATTGTAAACTACTTATGCTTATGAAACAAGAAATCTATGTATGTCTATCAGCTTTTACACTTGCAGAATAATTTGGTATTTATGTTTCGGGATCAGTTGGCCAGAATAGGAAGAAAAGAGTGCTTATGGCAGTAGCATTTTCAGGTGCCTCAGGAATGCTTATATTGGGCCTACTATTGTGGTGCATGATTAGCAGAAAGGAGAGGAGCATCTAAGGCAAGTCATATGACGTATCTTACTATTTGAACTTTGTATTTTTTTTTCAGTACCAATCATAAGTTTCAGCCGTGATCTCTATCTTGATCAATAGAGAATCTCATCTTCATCGAGCAGGGGAGGACTTGTTAAAATTTGACCCAGGTGCGAGCCTTTTAGCTTGTAAGGAACTGTGGAATGAAGTGAACAAGACAAAAACAAACAACACTAGTTTTGAGATTCCCCTGTTCAGCTTTGCTAGTGTGTCGACTACTGCCAATAACTTCTGTCCCTCTAACAAACTTGGTGAGGGTGGATTTGGATTGGTATACAAGGTGAGTCCTATACATATATTGAAATACAATCATTCTACATGACATTCATCAATGCACAACGTGAAAAATCATTATAAACAAGTGGGATCATGAGAAAAACAGAAGCTGAGATTTCTAGTTCTTGTTACAGGGAAAGTTGCTAAATGGAGAGGAGGTGGCTATAAAAAGACTATCAACAAAATCCAAACAAGGATCAGATGAGTTGAAAAATGAGGCAGAGCTTATAGCCAAGCTCCAACATAAGAATCTTGTGAAACTTCTCGGGTGCTGCATTGAAGGAGAGGAAAACATACTTGTATATGAATATTTTCCCAACAAGAGCTTGGACATTTTGCTTTTTGGTTTGTTCTGAACTCATGTGAAGTTCATTTGTTCTTAATTTCTTCTTGGACATTTTAATTTCCTGTTTTGAGAAGGCAGGGGAATGCAGGTATGCAACTTAGGTGGGTCTTTTGCCTTTAAGAAAGCATGAACCCCCGTCCTCAGGCTAGGTGCAACCCCATGCTTTTGCAAGTTGCCATTGAGGCAATGCTTCAAGAGCTTTTCTAGGACATGTTATTTGAAAGTTGATTGAGAACATTTATTTTTCACTACCATAAAAATTTATGATCTCATTTTACCTTCAGACTTTTACAGATTCAGCAAAACATGGTTCCATTAGTTAGGCAACTCATGTTAGAATCATTGAAGGAATTGCTCAGGGTCTTCTTTATCTCCATCAATATTCCAGGTTAACAATTATTTACAGAGATTTGAAAGCTAGCAACATTTTTTTGGACAAAGACATGAATCCAAAGATATCAAACTTTGGGATGGCAAGAATTTATGGAAAGAATGGAAAAGGAGCAACTAGTTGAATTGTTGGAACATAGTATGTACAGAATTCATTTTCTATTTGTTTGTTTGGCAAACATGTTAAAGATTAACATCAGAGGTTGGCAAAATTTATTTGAGTGATTTATGTATTATCCTAGCTACTCATTTTATTTGTTTCCTTTATCATGATTTGCAATGCCTATATGGCTTTTGAATATGCTTCAGAAGGCGTTTTCTTTATTAAATCATATGTTTTTAGCTTTGGGGTTTTGTTGCTAGAGATCCTAACTAGCAAGAAAAACACCTCTTTTTATCATACTAACTTCTTCAACCTCCTTGAATATGTGAGTTCCTTATGTGCTAGTGACTTTGGCGCCAACTTGTTTTCTTTTTTTTTTTCTTTTTCTAAGGGAAAAATATAAGGAAAAACACTTAGATGTGAACTTTTTGGAAGGAGTAGTCATGTCTGTTGCATGTATCTTCTTCTAAGTTTTAGAGAACAGTAAGATTAGACAAATATATTTTGGTTTTGAGTATACACAGAACATTAAAAACTTTTCTGACATAATATTTAAAATAGTGTTAAAATTTTTCTTTTTTCATTATTGATATTATACATATCTTGGAATATTTGTAAATTGTAGCACAGATAGTTGTTTATAGAGTTGGTTTGCTTTCATTTTCTTTTCTTGACTCGCAGGCCCCCCTTCATTTAGTGAAAATATGGCAATAATCTATGAGCTAAACCCATAAATATTATGCAAGGTAGTATCATTGGCTTCTTTTCTCATGTTTTTCTTTTTCCTTACAGACATGGTACCTTTGAACAGGGGGAAAGGTATTGGAGTTGAAGGATGTAAATCTTTTCTCATGTTTTTCTTTTTCCTTACAGACATGGTACCTTTGAACAGGGGGAAAGGTATTGGAGTTGAAGGATGTAAATCTTCAAAAGACGGGTGCTAGTGTTGATTCACTATTCACCAGATATATCCAAGTCGCACTTCTCTGTGTTCAACAACATCCAATTGAGAGGTCAACCTTGTCAGAAGTTGTGTTGATGCTTAGCAATGAACACTATTTTTCCATCTCCGAAACAACTGGCATTTTTTATGCTTAGAAGTCTGGTACATCCCACGTCACAGAAAAGCAAGGTAGATAATTTTTCTGTGAATGTTGTGACGGCATCAATTGTCGAAGCTCGATGAAATTGGAATTGCTTTTCTCCTTTTCTAGATTTAAGTTTTTTATGTAGTCATATCTATATATTTCTATATCTTTATTTTATAACAGGTTTGAATGTGAACAACCTTTTTAGCCTTATATTATAAGTTATTTTGTTCCTAATTACCACTAAAGTTTCTTTTTGGATCAAGCATGCCTTCTTCGATTCTATATTACTATCAAATTATATCTCAAGTATAATAAATATTTTATAAAACTTAAAAATTCAACTTAGCATTTCAAAAACTTTTATAACTAAATCTTTTATTTAATAAAATATTTAATTATGTGTTAAAACTCATGCTAAAGTTTATACTACTAAATATTTTATAAAACTTTAAATTTCATATTATACATTGTACCCATATAAAAGTTGTTACATAATAAGTGCATACATTGTATACAAAAATTATTTCATATATAGAAAAAAAATAGAGAATGCAAGAGTTTATTTAATTGTAAAAAATTATTTGCTAGTTCAAATTTCTAAAAGATAAATTATCAAATATTTTAAAATAATTTTAAAAAATTTACGTTAGATAGATATAGTTACAATGACNCCATTGTTTATTTAATTGGAGTTATATTAGCATTAAAATACTAGATTGCCACTATTTTTCTTTTTGCATGAAAGATGTCACATTTGGTTCTGTATTACTATCAAATAATACGTCAAGTACCATAAATATTTTATGAAACTTAAAGTTTCAAATTAGCGTTTAAAAAAACTTCCCTAGCTAAATCTTTTATTCAAATATTTAAGGTAAAACTTATGCTAATGTTTGTACTACTAAATATTTTGTAAAATAAAAAATTTAATGTCTCAATATGTTGAACATTTTTACCCTTACATTTATAATGACCCAAGTCCAGAACCGGTCAACGGAACACCTGCCCACACCACATGGGCTATCCTTTATGAAAAGGATAAGCGCTAGGTAATTATGTTTTGGACTTGGAGCCTATATATCTACATAAGACTTGCCACAATTCACCCATGTGGGATATGGGGGTGTTACAAACTCCCCCTCTTATGTACCCAACGTCCCCATTGGGGTCAATCGGATTACTTAGTTCCTCGGACCAAGTAACCTCTCTAATCGGACTACTTAGCCCCTGGCCAAGTAGCCTCTCAAATCCAAGATTAGTCCTGATAGACGATGCATGTACATACCTACTATGCCACACCATCGTGGTCCCAGGTCAGCTTTAATACCATTTGTAATGACCCAAGTCCAGAACCGGTCAACGAAACACCTGCCCACACCACATGAGCTATCCTTAGGAAAAGGATAAGCGCTAGGTGCTTATGTTCTAGAATTAGGGCCTATATATCCACATAAGGATTCCCACAATTCACCCATCTAGAATATGGGGTGTTACAAACTCCCTCTCTTATGTACCCAACGTCCTTGTTGGGGTTAATCGGATTACTTGGTTCCCTGGACCAAGTAACCTCTCTAATCGGACTACTTAGCCCTTGGCCAAGTAGCCTCTCGAATCTAGGATCAGTCCCAATAGATGATGCATATGCATATCCACTATGTCACACCATCGTGGTCCCGGGTCGGCTCTGATACCAAACTGTAATGCCCCCAATTTTATGAACCATAATTTTAAAAGATATCTTAAATTTCCAGAATTATAAAGCATTTAATTAAAAATAATTTGAGAAATATGAGGTAAAAAATTTTATTTAGATTATTTTCCAAACAATGAGAGTATTAAATGAAATCAGAGTAGTTAAGTGACAATCCAAGGAAAACTAATATGTGGATAAGGTGCCAATTTAAACAAACCATACGTCTCTTTAGAAATCAAACAACACAAAGTTAAAACCCAGTCCCAGCCAGTTTTACTTTCGAGGGGCTACAG
>KK902783.1:0-12338 GCA_000696445.1 Aquilaria agallochum | reverse complement strand
ATTGATCGTACAAAAGAAAGATTATAAGCAATTAATATGTCTCTTGGCTATTAAAAATGAAATTTATCTTTATTATGTATTTTTAATTTATTTTCATCATGATTTTTTTACATATTTACATATAGATTTTTTTTAAAAAAAATTACAATAAGCTATACACAAGAAGTTAAATCAATCATTTGAAATAAAATAAGTAAGTAGGAGCTACTAGGTATATTTAAACAATCACTATTTCAGGCATCATACCAAATATTAAGATGTAAAACTTGATTTTTAACAGTTTTATTATATTATTCAAATATTAATATTATTTAATTCATTATCATATATCAATTTTTATAATGGTAACACTTTTTGCATAATACCCCTATCCATTCGATGGATATAGAGCTAGTACATATATAATATTTTTCCATTAACACCATATTATGAACATGATTTCAATTATTATGGAAACTGTAAAATGTTGTCTTTAATATATATGTTTGCTTGTATACAAATATATAATCATGGTTATTTATATTTAATACAATCATCTGCTCAACTTTATAAGAATCAATGTTGCAGGCCAGAAGAATAGGTGGAGAATAGGCACAATGATGCAAGGGGATGAAGGATAGGACAACAAAGTAAGGAGTAGATTCTTATGATTCCATGTGGATTTGGATGTTTATAAGCCCTCCATTCAAGCTTTTGTCCATCAAACTAAGATGGGGGATGAATCATTTGCTTGATTTTCATATGAAAGGATGCATTAATTTTGTATTCTCTATAGAAGGTTGGGTCACATTGACAATGATTGTAAGATGGACGGTAAAGTGGAGGCTACAGGTCAGTATAGAGTTTGGCTGAGAGCATCACCCCTAAGCAATAGGTTTAGGAGTATGTCGGTGGAAGATGGTTGAAGGAGGTTCAGGTACCATATTTCTTCACAATCAGAATCCTGTTTTGGAGAATCCCATGGCAGTCATCTTAAAGTCAAAAAGAGTCCAACATATGCTAAATTTATAAGATACAAAAAGGGAAAGTAACATATTAACGGAAAGTTATAAATGTGATGATGAGGTCATATCGATGTTGGAGATGCAACTGAATAAGGTAAGAGTCCAAGACAGAAGGAATACGACTACACTCCTGGAATGATAAGATATAATGTTTGATTCTGTCCCATTGAGGAATGTCATTTCATCCAATATTACACCACTAGGGATTCCTGATAATCGGACCGAAAGACAGTTGGGGTTGGACAACAATAATGATAGGTAGGATTTGGAGAACATGGCCATTTGATCTACTCAAGGTGGGCACCATGGTGGCAATAGCATTTAGTTGCAGCCATAGAGCCTCACAAGTTGGAAGTGAATGGCTAGGGGTAGTCAGGGAAGTCGGGAGGCTAGATGAGTCGGCTTGTTCTTAAGTCCCTGTGGTGGGGTGGGTTTAAAACAAAAAGGGGTGGCCAAATGGATATAGACGGTGAGACTAAGGGTTCTAAAAGAGGACAAGTTTTGCTTCATAATGGCAGAGCCTAGGAGCTAGGTCTGTCGAGAACAATTAGCAACTTATTTGTAAACTTTCAGGGTTTGGGGGATGATTGGTTAATTCACTTACTTAAACATGTCTTATCAAGGGAATAAGCAGGGATGGTTTTTCTTGCATGCGACTTGGTTATCGATGGCTCACATGGAATATGTCAATTGGGAATGTAGCTTTTACTATATGTTTGTTGTGGGTGGTAGGGGACGCTCCGGTGTTTTAGCCTTCTTATGGAACTTGGGCATTAAGGCTCAGTTACTCATCATTTTGAAAATGCATAATGATTTAAAAATGAAGGTGGTCTGGGAAGTCTAGGGCGTGAAGATGTTCGGGATTTTATGGAGAACTAGATCAAATGAAGTGGGCTGTATCTTAGCAATTACTTTGATGGCTTCAAGATAAGTCTTCACTTCCTTGGATTTATGGTGGTGATCTCAACTAAATTATGTACCATATTGAAAAGATAGGCGAGGAGCCTAGAAAGAATAAACTCATTCAAGATTTCAAAGAATGCTTGGAGGAATGTGGTCTAGTATACCTAGGCTATTCAAGGGTGGACTTCACTTGGCCAGGTGTTAGATATGGGGGAGAGGTTATTTGGTGTCTCCTGGATAGGGTCATGACTTTAAAGGTCCTGGAACAATTGTTAAACATAATGCTACATGCTTCTTTGACGATGTAGTACTTGTTCTAAGGTTATGGAGGCCAGCAGGGCAACTGGGGGTGCAAGACCATTCATGTTTGATGAGATGTGGCTGAGATTCAAGGATTGTTTTTTGAAAGTAGAGTTTTTGTGGGGGTGATTATGGTATTGATGGGGGAAGGTTAGTCCAGAAATTTGATAGGGTTATGGAGGGCATTGAAGGAAAAGAACTAGAAATAGTTCGGCAGTGTGAAAGAGAATATCATGAGACTAGAAAAGGAATTAGACAAAGATTTAGCTTTGATACCATCATCCTAGAATTTTCACTAGGCCATAGGCATAAGAAGCTTTTTGGATGGATGCACCTTAAGGAGCTTTGATGGAAACAAAGATCAAGGGTGGCATAGCTTAGGGAAAGAGACAGGAACATGAACTGTTTTCATTCATA
Organism: Aquilaria agallochum; assembly: GCA_000696445.1. NCBI lineage: Eukaryota > Viridiplantae > Streptophyta > Magnoliopsida > Malvales > Thymelaeaceae > Aquilaria > Aquilaria agallochum. The sequence goes on along the minus strand of KK902783.1, from coordinate 9,714 downwards.
TGATTCAAATCAATGACAGAACAACAAAATCTCTACGATTCGAGATGAATCGGGTTAGTGGGTGGAAGATGATGATGGAATCCCCATTCTGGCTTTCTCCCAGTTATGTGCTCAGGATTGAGTTCTTCATTCACAGCGGAGGAGGTCTGTTTTGTTCTTATAGAGATGCACCTGGCCTTAATGGTCTCCACTCACTAGTTTTCTAGAAATTGTGGCATAAGGTTAGTGGTGATATTCTTGCTTATTATCTAAAGGTTCTGATTTGTGAAGAAAATATGCAGGTGGTTAATAAGACAAACATTGTTCTTATCCTAAAGTTGAAGTCATAAGAGACTATAGCATATTTTTGGCCCATTAGTTTTTTAAATGTCATCTACAAAATTATTTCCAAGATGGTGACTAGTTAATATGTTTAAGCAAATTCGGATGGAAATCATCCATAAGTAGTAAAGTGATTTTATCAAAGGCTAGTTAATTTTTTATAACATCTTGGTCACTTATGAGTTACTACACAACTTGCTGGGAAAATGCTAGAATGCTTCTCATTGTGCCCTGAAGCTTGATATGTCAAAGGTGTGTGATAGGGTTGAACAAAGCTTCATCGAGTATATGTTATGGAGGTTCATTTTTCTAGAAAAGCTGATTTAGGAGGTTTTGGAGTGCATATTGTTAGTCACATTTTCAGTCTTTGTAATAGGCAGCAGCATGAAAGCTTTTCTTCTAGCATGTGGCTTTTTCAGGGAGACCTGCTCTCACCATATTTGTTGATTGTCTGTGCGGAGGATTTATCTCGGCTTCTGAAAGCTTAGATGATGGTGGGTAATATCTCAAGTATGTTGGTATCTAAAGGGGGCTTTCTATGTGTCTCATTTATTTTTTTTTTGAAAATGATAACCTAATTTTCTATAAGGCTTCTTGTGAAGAAGGCATATGGTTGTTTAAAATTTTTAAGACGTATGAGCAGGCGTCAGGGTAGATTATAAACTTTGACAAGCCTAAGGTGTGGAGAGATATTTGGGGTTGCCTACTTATGTTGGTTGTAAGAAGAAGGGGCTATTTAATTTTTTGAAGGAGTGAGTCACTAGGTATGTCTTTTGTTGGCATGCTAAACCTCTATTTAAAGGTGGAAAGAAAGTGCTTGTTAAAGATGTGGCACAGTCACTACCCATATAAACAATGAGTTTATTCTCCTTTCCTATTGATGCATGTCAGGAGCTCAAAGTTTGCATGAACAAATTCTTTTGGAACCATGGTAACATGGGAAATGGGTTTAATTAGATGATTTTGATTGTTTGAGTCCAAGTAGAAAGGATGGTTGATTAGGATTTTAGGACATCTTTTCTTTTAGATTAGCAATGCTTGCAAAGCAAGGCTATAGATTGCTCACAAACAATTCATCCTTGTGTTCCAAAATCTTACAAGCCAAATATTATCCGTCCTTTTCCCTTTTGGAATTCAGGTTAAACCAAACTCATCCTATACTTGGCAAAGTATTCTGGCCAAAAGGGAGTTGTTATTAATAGAGTCTAGATGGTGGATTTGTTCGAGTAGGTAGATCCAAATTTGGGGGGACTATTGGTTTTGGTGGCGGATATGTTTATGGTGGCAATTCTTAAAGGTTCGAATCTTCATGCATTTGTCTACTAGGTTATCCGAATCGACCCAAAAGCTTGGAATGTGCCTCTCCTTCAACAAGTATTTAGGCCATCCAACATTGAGCTTATTTTGCTGGATACCTCTCTCGTCCGGTGAGGCCAATGAGTATTTGATATGACAATATAATAATGATGGTTTTTACTCAATTAAGAGCATATACCAAGTATGCATGTTGACAATAAAAGGATGGTGGATTGAGGAGTAGTTGGGAAACAGGGTATAAAAGGGTATTTGGGATAGTGCTGGTCCAAGTAAACAAAAAATTTTCCTTTGGTAGATTGTTCATGATTGTTTGCTGACTTGAGAGAATATGGTGTTTTGGAAGATCATCAATAGTGTTGAATGCCCAATCTGCCTATAGTTCATGGAAATTAGGCTTAATGTGCTCCAAGACCGTCGATTCACTTTTCTTATTTTGGGGAGTCTATGGCTGATGTTTGTTAGAGTTAGGGAAAGTCGGTGAGGGAATGGTAGGCTAATATGTTAGAGTGGAGGAATTTTGTGGGCACAGCTTCCAATCTTTTACAGCTTTATAATACAGTGGTGCATGACTAAGGTGTTAAATATTGTTACCGTTAGCTATACCGCATGGTATACTGCATCATATACCGTTACCGCTTTCACAAAAAAATAAATGTTAGAATATTATTTTAAGATAACACAATTGTTTAATAATTTATTTTTATACATTTTATATGTATTCTAATTTTTTTCATCATAATTTGTCAAATATAAATAAAATATATATGATAGAATATATTCAGTTAGGGTAGCATGCACCAGAAATCTAATTGGGGAATATTGTTTAACACCACATGGACCTTTGAGCTGCTACCATCCATTAAATGGGTTGGTTCGGGTTCAACCCCTAATTGACCCAAAATTTATATTCTCTTCCCAATTCTCAGGCCCAATCAATCTCAGCCTAACGCATAACTATCCCTAACCCTAACTAACTCCCCAACCTACAGTGAGCCCACATCTGTTTCCTCTCTCATCCCCATTCTTTTAACCAAACCCTCTACTTCATTTGATCCTCACAGCCATTGCCTTTCAAAATTCCTCTACTTTTGTGACCTTTTCCTATTCACCTACATCCTCCTTAGTGCCTGCAACTCTTCCTTCTCATCCACTCATACGCTGTCCTCGTAGGCAACAAGACGGCACCACTCCTTACCCTGCCCTTCATCACCCTACCTTCATCATTGACCTCACTTCTTGGCGTTGCCCTTCATCACCGATACACCTTCTTGGCGTCGTCAGCTAGAAAAAGAAAAGAGATGCACAATCATTTCAGGTTGAAATAAATCCTAATCCCTTTTTTTTAGGTTAATTGGTTTGGGTTGGAACCTTAATTGTGGTCAGTTCGGGCCATCATTTGAAGGCTATGAATGGGCCTCATAATTTTGGGTTTAGGCCCGAATCTGACTCGTAACCTGAAACTTTTACACTTAGGGAAAATAATCTAAGGGGGTCGCAGGAAAATAGGCAAAAGCTAAGTGATGCCAAGTGTTGAACAAGAGTTGTAGATTGTTTGGTGGCTTATTACAGAAGCCTTGCCAAATTTGGATCAAGCCAGGGCAATCCTAAAACAGATGATAGAGGTTTCGTGTGCAATATGACAACGGTTACAAATAGGGTTAGTAAGGCCAACACGTGAGTTAGTTTATATTTATCTGTGACTAATTCTCTATTCAATTTCATTTTTTTGTTTGTTTAAGTTTGACTTTAATTTATTTATATTATTATTTGATAATTTTTCTTTTAAAAAAATTATATGTAAAAAACTATAAGTATATATATATTAAAAAATAGCACTTAAAGATATAAATAACTTTAAGCAAAAGAACTAAAATTGAGTGGAAAATTTGAGACGAAAATAATAATATTTAAGGAGGAAAATGCTGACTTGTTGGGAATTCAGACGTCAACCAAATGAAAATAAATTACATTTTGACATTTTGTAGAATTGGGGAAGAACGGGAGGTAAGTTGAAGCCCGGTCATTGCTGGGGAAGATGCCCCATCGCAGTACTTTGCTGGGCGATTGAGAACTCTTGTGAGTTATTGGTTAGATTTTTTTCACTGTACTTTTAATTTCTATGCATTAAAAAAATGCTTGTTGTTTATTTTAAGCTGAATATTCAGGCGATCTGAACGTCAGTGGCTAGAATGGCCCAGAAGTGTGTAGTTAATGGTGGGGTTGCCGAAATAGTTTTTAGGGGTGCCTCCGGCCGAAATGCATTACTCTAGTGGCCTTTTTATTAACCTTTTATCTATATATTGCTATTCCAAAAAAGAAAATTTAACAACACTGGAAGAATTTAACCAAACTTCTCTTTTATGCAAAAATAACCGGCATGGAAAGATGCCGGCCATTTTTTCATTTTTTCATTTTGCAAAATCTTCTTTTGTAATGAAATCTCCCATCGAACAGGCAAATACTATATGTTGAAGCTGCAAGAACAATATTGGGCATTTGGGCATATCCAGCTTTTCATTGAAGCATACTATACTATGGATCAGGGAGTACTTGAGTGTGATCTGATCGATGTTATAGACCAAATGGGGAAATCCTATATTTGAGTTGGGCTTTACTATGGTGGGCTTTTGGTCATTTCGGACCTTGTCCGTGTAGGCTTCGACGCACTTCAAGCCAGGTCCAACTGTTTTTTCAAGTGTTCAAGCAAAATGGCCAGGGGATCGTTCCTCTCAAAATTGCCTATTAACCTACACTATACCTTGTGCTCAATCACACATAAATTCAATAACAAGTTTGGTGCTCACCTGCTCCACGCTGTATTCCATGTGTTTTTTTATTAGTTTTTATGTGTTCTTTTATCGGATATGTTCTTTTCTAAATACTACATGTTGATTTATGCATTACTGTTTGTGCTTTTTTAGTTCTTATATGTTCTTATTGATGTCTAATTTGTTTTCATCTTTTCTATTGTTCTATCATCAAATACTATATGTTTTTTTCGTTTTGAATTGATTCTTTTTTACTATTTGTTCAACATATCTTCATCTGTAAAAATAATATATGCATAGTTTAAAAAAGAACATATACTTAGCACAAAAAACATACCCATTTTATGTGTTCTTACACTACCGGTTTTCATGCCCTTTTGTTTACGTGTTCTTTTCAGTTCGCATATATTTTTTTATGCATTACTATTTGTTTTTGCATAAATATTCTTTTTCAATTTATATATATTTTTTGTTTATATTATTTTTCAGTTCTTATATATTCTTTTACTGTTAGCTATTAGTTTTTTTAGCTCAACTAAAAAAAGTTAGGAAAAATCCTGAAATAGGAAAATTAGATAAAAGTGAAATATGAAAAAAAAGAATAATGTATAAAATGAAAATGAGAAAAAGAAGAAGAATAAAACATAAAAAATGAGAATAATACAAAAAAAATGAAACAAAAAAAAAAAAAGCAAAAGCTGGTGAGACTTGCATAAGTGATAAGCTACTTTTGTGAGACTTGAATAAGTGATACAAATATTCCAAACACGTGGTGTAAAAAAGGGGTAAAGTCCCTTCAATGTGGAATCAAACACAGCCGCAATGCAGCATCCACTCGGCCAAACATGGAGCTGTGTTTAAATTTGACCAAACAAATATTCCTCTGTTTCATAAAAGATAATATTTTTTTTACTAAAATTTAACTTAAATATATTTATATTAATTTATATTATAAAAAATTTTAAAAATTATATTTATAAACTAAAGTATTTAAGATACTATTTTTATATAAAAAATTTATATTTATATAAGAAACTTAAAAAAAAAATCATGAATTAATTATTTTAAATAGTAAAAGGGACAACCTTTACGGGACGAATAAAGTATAAATAAAAATGTTTGTTCAAGTCCATGGTACACTCATTGCACACAAGATTCTTCTAGCATAGATATTTTTCAAATATAAAGTATAATATTAGAGCGAGAATCTTTTTAGCCAGGTGAAAACACACAGCTCAATTGGCAAAGTATTCGGATATCCACCTTGTTAACGAGATTCAAGTTGCATTAGGTATATTGTGCACAATTCTTTATCAATTTACAGTTTGATACTTTTTAAATTTTAAGAAGTAGAAAGATTTTTTCTCAACTTTTCTTGACATTTTTCTAATACCCTATATATATATATATATTGTACATGCTTATGAATATATATAAAAAAAAAAAAAGAAATTAAGTGCATGATTAAAAGAAAGGGTAAAAAAATAAGAAGAAGAAAGAGCCTCCTGACAAAATACTGACTTTTGGATGGCTCTGCCATCTGGAGAAGAGAACAGGTGTTCACTGATCCACACATTGGGAGTCAGAGAGGCATGACGCCTGATGGTATATTAAAGTTCCCATCCTCTAGAAATGAAAAAAGGGTAAATTTAACCAAATGTCCCTAAAGTATCAGCCATTGTTGCTTCTCTATCCTGAAATTATAACATATTTCACGGTTTGTCCTGAAACTAGTTATATTGTTGCTATGTCATCCTTTTTTTTCTGGCAGGAGTTGGTATGTCATTAGCATATTTATTAACTTCCTCCACCACCGAAGCCAAGCAACCCTTTCTCTTTTCTGTCGCCATGGAATTAAATACAGTAGTATATCGCTTACTGCGGGTAAGCAGTATATAGTATAAATGTTTTCAAACTTTATCACTTTATGGTGTGGTATATTGTGATATACCGTGATATTTTATATATTTCTAACTTTTTGTGTATATTTTGTTCAAAAACTGCGGTATAGCACAAATATTGCGAGATACGTACCGTGGTATTTTATTTTCCACGGTTGTGTGAGAGATATTATAAATATAGAAAATATTAAAATATAATTAATACCGATATCATAAAATAAATATTTTATTTTATTCTTTTGGTTACTTTTTTTAGTTAACATAAAAATTTAATTGTTATTTTGAGCCACTTAAAAACTCAATGTGATATTAGAAAATGTATTGTTATTATTAAAGTATTATTTTTTATTTTCTTATATCAATAAATTAGTTTCTTTNTTAAAAAGTATTTTCTATTATATGTATTTTTTGTATTATATTATCTAACATGATATACCATATGGTATAACTTGAAAATTTAAAATACAATATACTTAACAGTAAGAGTATTTAACACATGCCGGTTACTATTACTCTCTGTTCTCTGCTGCTTCTGGCATGAACCGACCTCGACCAGTGCAAGCGATGACATCGGCTGGCTGTTCCTCAACATCCTTCGCCACCTTCAAATCCTCCTTTTTTTTTTTTCCAGCAAAGCCAACTCCTCCAGCCTTCCTCCCGGATGAAGACCGCTGCCCACATCTCCAGACCACCAACTTAGCTCTCTTTTCCTCCGTTAGGGATGGCAACGGGGCGGATCGGGCGCTAATACCCCCTATCCACCATCCGTGCCCGCGAGTTTTTTCATATCCACTAGCTCGAGGATATCCGCTAACGGGTAAAAAACAGCATCCGCATCTGCAACCCGCGGATAATCTATGTCCGCGGGTAATCTGCAGTTTACACTAGTTTTGTAAATTTCATAAAAGAAACATGAAATATTCATCATTAAGTCATAAATTACACATATCCACATCACATAAAATAAAACAAGAAACATTCATTAACACAAATAATATTCATATCTTTACATGTGATTTATGTGGCAGTTTTTCCTATTTGTTATTTTGTTAATTTTATTGTTCAAAAGGCTTATGTGGCAAGATTATGTTGCCGGACATGCTGACTGCTTGCTATAGGAGGTGTACGTGTTTGTATGCATGAAGGTGGGGTTGTCAGCTCAAAATCAGAAGAGTAAAGAATATCATACCGACCACATCACATCACATCTAACTTGGTGGGTTTCGCGGTAGGCGGGCGCGAATTTATCCGCGATGGATACCCCCTACCTGTCACCCGCCCGCGCCCGCCAGACGGGTGAAATTTTTTACCCATGCCCGCCCCATTGCGGGTATTTTCACCTGTTTACCCGTCCGTCATAGGTGGATATCCACGATTCGCGGTTTTCGCCCGCTCAATTGCCATCCCTATCCTCTGTGTTATCATTAATTTTGACAAGCAATGGCTCAACCCCATAAACCCCCTCTAACGTTTTTTCTCTTGTCACTTCAACCTACTAGTTTTAAAATGGTTAATTAAGTTACCAATACCAATTAATAAAGTGTATCTTTTGCTTCAAGCTAAGGCATTAAATATCATTATGGTTAAGTATATTGCACCTCATATTTTTAAGGTATACTGTACAATACATAGTATTGTATATCATTATTATTTTTGTAAAAAAATAAATATTATAATATTATTTTAAGAGGAAATAAATTAAATAAATTTTTTACATGTTTTTATATGTATTCTAATTTTTCTATTCATAATTTTTCTAATATAAATGAAATATTTATGATAGAAGACATGTTTATACAAAAAAAGTGTTATATAGAGCAAAATAAATATTACTCAGTAAAAAAACTAATTTATTGATACAAAAGAAAAAAAAGGCCTAAATACCTATTGCTCCCCTGAATTATGGTGACTCGGACAGTTTGCCCCCTGAACTATAAAATGGATCAATTCGAACCCTGAACTATGGTAACTTGGACAGTTTGCCCCTTGAACTATAAAGTGGATCAATTTAAACCCTAAACTTTGATGAGTGGAGCAATTCGAACCCTGAAATTTGATGAATCTGTCATTTTAGTCCTTTGACTCAGCCTAANCCCCCTGAACTATAAAATGGATCAATTCGAACCCTGAACTATGGTAACTTGGACAGTTTGCCCCTTGAACTATAAAGTGGATCAATTTAAACCCTAAACTTTGATGAGTGGAGCAATTCGAACCCTGAAATTTGATGAATCTGTCATTTTAGTCCTTTGACTCAGCCTAATTCTCACGTCATCCATCTTTAACAGAGCAGCTGCTGCCGCTGCCTTCTCCTCCACCCGATCTCTGCCTTCCGCAACCTTTCTGGCTTCTACTTCACTTTCCTCTTCTTCTATCTCTAACATTGAAGCAACATCCTCCACAACCGAAGTAGCGCTGTCAAAGGCTACCTCGGTTGTGGAGGATGCTGCTTCAGTGTCAGAGATAGGAGAAGAGGAAATTGAAGCAGAAGCCAGAAAGGTTGTGGAAGGCAGAGATCCGGCGGAAGAGGGGGCGGTGGCAACAGTTGCTCTATTAAAGATAGATGACTTGAGAATTAGGCTAAGTCAATGGACTAAAATGCTCGATTCATCAAAGTTCAGGGTTTGAATTGATCCATTTTATAGTTCAGGGGGCAAACTGTCCGAGTCACCATAGTTCAGGGGAGCAATAGGTATTTAGGCCAAAAAAAATAATACTTTAATAATAATAATACATCCTCTAATACAAAAAAAAAGCACAAGTAAAAGAAAAAATAACCAAAAAATAAAGGTAAATATTTATGTTAAAATATGTATATTAATTATATTTTATAATTTTATATATTTATGTATGATATTTTGATATAAAGTGGCTAGAAAAATATCACACACATATTTGTGAAAAATAGAATATTATGGTACGTAACTAGCGATATTTGTGATATACCACAGTTTTTGATAAAATGTATCTAAAAAGTTACAAATATATAAAATATCATAATATACCGTAATATTTCATAAAAAATAATCAAATATAAAAATATTTATACAGCAAACTATTTACTAGCTATCACACGGTATACCGTTGTATTTAAACCCTTTATCCAAACTCATCCATCCATGTACATGTACGGCGGCTTGACTGTTACTTTTATTTTCATTTATTTTATACTCTTTCTAGATCCTTATCACTGAAAACTCACTGCCACCATGGCACCATCCATATTTTTTTACCATTTAGGAATTAACAAAGATTATTTTTAATTATTATGAATATTTTTTATCACTTATCCTGAGAGCTATTTTTAGTCAAAAAAATGCTTTTCCTGTTACAAATATCCTAAACATTGTAAAATAATTTACTCTATGCAATTTTTCTTGCATAGAATTTCCTTTAACATGTAAGGC
>KK902782.1:16102-51141 GCA_000696445.1 Aquilaria agallochum | reverse complement strand
TGTACCACTTTCACCACAACAAGTCTTGGAAGATCAAAGAAAACTTCAAAGTGAGGTTGAGAGAAAAGTAAATGAGGGGAAAGTTGAGGGCAAAAGTGATGAGGAGAAAGCCAAGAGAACAACCAAAAGGTTAAGTAATAAGAGTGAACATGCGGGGAAGAAGAGTGGAGAGTTCACAAGAGAAGAAATTGAGTGCGAAGTTGAGAAAAGACAAGAGTGCAATGAACCCAAGTCGAGTGAAGAGAGAAAGACCTACAGAGAAACCATACTTTCATCTAACATAATGGAGTCTTCTTCTAGTATTGTGTTGTCTTCTTTTTAGGACTTCAGTGGAGATAAAATACAAGAATCAAGTGAGTTGCTGCCCATCCAAGAAGTTGGTGTTCCCAATATTGCAAGTCATGTTTCATGCATCAAACCAACTAAGGAGATTGAAAAGGAACAATTTAAGTTAAGTCCTAGTGATTTCAATTGTGAAAGTATGTTTAACATTGTTTCTTACTCAATGGTTCAAAGGGAAGAAGATGTTTCAACTCCATCCAAAGTCATTGAACGCAAAGGTGAAAATTTTGTAGTTCATAAGGAAGATACTTGGAGACTAAGTCCAACCACTGTAATGTATTTCTTCGTTACACCTAGATATGATGTGGTTTTGAATGAAAATGTCAATCAATGTGTGTTTGCTTGCAATGTTATTTTGAAGAACGGTTTTCATGAAACTAGATTAAGAGAAGGAAGTAAGCATGAAACTTTGACAAAATATGGTTTTAAAGCTTCTAATTCTTTGGCTTTGTCAAATCATCTTTTGGATTCCATGAGTTTCTCTAGAGAAAAATCTGTTTTAGTATCTTTTGTTTTTTAATTTGTTTGTTTCGCATCAATCTCACATTGCTTTGTTTTTCCTCAAGTTAAATATACTTGTTTGAAATTTTTCATGCATAAATTGGTTCTTACTCATGCATTACATATTTCTTTGATTTCCATTTATATTCATCCCATTTTTGTGTGTCAATCTTTAATTTCCAGCTAGCATTTTTTTGTCATGACATATGGATTACATAAACTTTTGAGCTTTCATATTTTTGCTTTAGGTCCAAACTTGAAAGTCTTTATTTTAAGTGAAAATTCTGGTTTTAAATTTAGTCTTTTAAGGAGATATGTTGAATTCTTTATTTTGTGTTACATCCCATCACAAATTTCATGCATTGTGGTGCATATACATGCAAAAATAAGTTTGCTACTGAATTGGTTTCACTTAATCCTATCTATTCCAATCTTGTTTCATTTAAAATGCTTAGGATTTTTGTGAAATTTGTGCATCCTTATTTGGTTATTAGTTTAGGTCATATTGTGTTCAATTCTTGTTTATTTGAATGACCTATGCAAACTATTGTCTTGACATGCATAACTTGTGTTTTTCATAACCATAACATTTGTGTGAGTTTAGGTCCATTTTTTTTGAGTGTATACAGCATCCTTAAGGTAAATTATTCCAACACCTTTCCTAGTTATGGGAATAATGTTTTTGAGATGGCAAAGGCAATGAAAGTGATGCCTAGAGTTAAGATGAAAATTGTGCAAACTTTTAGATTTTTGTGCTAATTGTTTCTAACTTTGTTTTTGAACCTGGAGGTATCAAAATTATCATGCATTTGGATATTGGTTAGGTTTTTCACAAGATTAAAGCCTCATACACAAGCATTCCATGCTATTGGCGCTTATGTGAAAGGTAAGTGCTTATGTGTTGATTATTTCATTATTATTGATTCAATTCCCTTTTCTAATGCAGGTTTTGATTTGAGGACAAATTCTTCTAAGGAGGGGGGAGCTGATACAATCAAAGAAGGCATAACCAAGGATGGCAAGGACCCATTGAAGATAACTAGTGGACCATTGACAAGAAAAAAGGCTAATGAGCTCACTAGTGCATTTTAACCTTTTGTCTCAAGATTTTTCATAGAGAATGGGCTTGGAATTTCGCAAGGAGCTGCTGGATTATGCAAGGAATCATATGGAGATGATGGCCAAGCTTGGATTTTGATAGATTGGCGATGTTCCAATAGAAAAATCATATCTTGAGTTAAACAGATTAGAATTGAGTGATTTTTTATTCATCGGAAAGCTAAAACTGGAGTTACAAATCACATGAATACAATGAAACCCAATTTGCATGTTAAAGGGGTCAATTTAGCTTCAAAGTCATGATTTGCGAGTCATCGTTGGTTTGAAAGCAGTTGCAGCATTTTGGGCATATCTTTGGATTTAGATGTCCGTTTTGTGTGACTCAGGTGCCATTTTGAAGCTAAGAAAGAAATCTACAACTTTCATGCTTTGAATTTTGAAAAATCATGGCTTCATCAAGGTCAAATTTTTGCTTAAAGAGCCCATAAGTGCATATAAGAAGACCATTTGGGGGTTTTAGGGCGAAACTTGTATTTGCACTTTATTTTTTGTATTTTCATGATTATTTACATTATTTAGAATGTTATTTAGGCTATGGAATTGATTTAGGTCACATAGGTTAAGTGGCATATGCTGCACACATCAAACTTGTTTAAACTAGGTGTTGGAATCCTAGTTTGACTAGGTCTTCTTAAGTCTTTTGTATCTAGGTTTCCTAGGTGAGTTGCATTGTGAATTTTGCTGAGTCTTTTGCCCTAGTTTAAGCCTATAAAAAGGCACATATTCTGGTTATAAAACACAGCCTTGATATGAAATAATGTTGCTACTTTGGAGAGAAATTCTCTTTGGTTCTTTGTGGACTACCTTGGTGCACAAGTTGCTTGTGTTCTTGGTTTTTTTATACTTTTTGTTTCTAATCACAAGTTGATTAGGGGTAGGGGTTTTGAATCTAGTCTCTTTGATGTCTTGTAAAGCTTGAAAAATATCTTGGGCACGTTTCATGGTCTTTATACTATCGGGGTTCGCATCACAAATGGTGCAAATGTTCCGAGACGGAGGTAGTATTTTTCCTAATCCTAGTTCTCATTTTAATTATCAAGCCTAATTTATTCACAGCTTATTAGCTAATTTAAAACTAGAAAAGATTTAAAGTCTCAGTTAATCCCTTAATTATCTGAATCTGATATTTTATATAAAATAAACTAACAAGTACTGCTACATCCTCAAATCCAATGAAATGTTCTTGAAGGGTAGGGATGGAAAATAAATGATCATATTGGAAAAGAACTGATCATGATGTTAGGGACAAACCTAGTGGAAAAAAGAAAGATTAGGGACTTTACATAATCTACACATTTTTTGTCCTAAACCTTATTCTTGTTTTCAGTTTGACTTCTACAACTTTTATTTTTTCTAAATCAGTCTAAAAACCATTGTTAAAAATTGTTAATAGTTAGTTCTATACGTAAAAAATGACAATTACTAAACAAAAATATGATCTATAAAGAGAAAAACTGATTATTTAAATGGTTTTTTAAATATTTAAAAATTATTTCACAATTTAAATTTATTGAAAGATAGTTCCTAGGTAATTTAAATTGTAATTTTAAAATGTTTGGTATAAAAAAGTAATCATTTTTAGGATTAACTGTTTAAATAATCACAAAATTTAAGGCTCACCCAGAAAGCTAAAAATTTTTAGGACTAATTATTTTTCCAATTGCAAAATTTAAAGGCTTATTTAGAAAAATGAAACATTTTAGAACTAAAATACAAAAGCATGTAAATTTAAGGACTAAAAATGGACTTTTCCCTATTTTTTTGCTATGAAGAATCGATTCATATAGCAAAAGAACATTCGGCTCAATAAAGGTCGCAATTGGAATCCTACCCGCAATTTCACAATGAGATTGAAATGCCAAATGTAGCCTGAAATCCTTCAAGTTTCAAAAAACAAGCAAGTCATCCTTAACCTTTACTAGCTACATAAAATATTTTTGGCCTAATTTCTTATTTAACCACTGTACTATGGTGACTCGGCCATTCACTCCCTTAAGCTTTCGGGAGTCATAATCAAGCCCTAAACTTTAATGACCAGGACATTTTGTTCCATTGACTCAGTAGCTCGAATGTTTTCCCTCAGTTATGTAACAGAATTGCATCTAATTACACAATTTAAAAATTCAAATATCTAATTGCACAAACCAATAACTTTGGGACTTAAACTGCAATTAAACATATTCATATAAGATTTATGTTTCGATCATTTGCACCTAGAACTTTGTCTCTTACTACCCAAGTCCTTGACCGCCCCACCCAGCTGCCGCTTCACCGTTGTTAGTCATCTCTCTAACGTCGATGATAAACCCAGATTATTTTTTACGAACCCATGACACCTCAATTCCATTTTTGATTCCATTTCAGCCGTTAATTCCCTCCCCAATTTTGCCTTAGCCTTTAATTTTGATTTCGTCACCAATTTCATCTCAGCCTTCTTCTCCAATTCCATCTTGGCCTTCATCGCTAATTTTGTCTCGGCCTTCAATTTTGCCTTCAGTCACCAGACCTAGATTTTCATTGACTAGAGCTAGCCCTAGATCTGAATAAGAGATGATGAGTAATGGCTGTGATCAGAGCAACCGAAGGTAGAGGAGGACAACGATTTCTTATCATGATGTTTAGCCTCCTTGCCCTTTCCTACCCATCCCCTAAATTAAATGATTGAGCCTTCTCATCCATCTCTCTTATACTAGTCGACCCAGGGGAAGGTCAAAATGAGTTATATAACTTTGGCTACTTTTCTGTTTTAGTCCTTGAACAACACGATTTTCTATTTCAGTCCTATACGTTTGATGGTTATGACAGAAAGTCACATGTGGTAATTGACAATGTTAGGTTTTTTGTCAAGTTGGCAAAAATGGGGCCACTGTATTGCCCAGTATGCAAAATTAGTAGCCTGACTGTGCTTAGTTGGCAAAAGTAGTCCTGGTCTCAGCATAAAAGAAGAAAGAAGAGGGCGAATAGAGGTAAAAGGGGAGGTTTTGGGGAAAGTGAGAGATTAGTTGTAAAGCAGGGATGGCAAGTTCGTCATCTTTCTCTAATTCGAAAGATGATGGGAATAAAGTCTACAAATGTAATTTGAAGCCGTTGGTCATAACTGCGTGGACGGAAGGGATCGCCGGTTGAAGATTTCACCATTGTCCAAGATATCTGTTGAATCTGGACTGTAAATTCTTCAGGTGGGTCGATGACCCATGCCAACATATGTGACAAGGATGGTTCTAGCGTACTTAAGGTTGAAGGAAGCATATCCCCATAACATCGAAGAAGCAACATTGAAGGTTAATGAGGTAAAAATAGAGCTTGTGCGAGCAAAAGCAAAGACAGAAGTAAAGGTAAACGAGGTAATTACAAGGATGGGAATGTTAGAGATTAAAATAGTGAGAATGAAGAAGAAAACAATCGTTTACAAGTTAGTTATGTTGATGTTAGGATTGATGCTAGTGTATGTACTGATGTGAGCTCATATATGCACTTGTGTTGTTATTGGGGGAGTGTAATGTATTAGCTGTGGTGTTAAGTTGGTTTGGTGAATCTGTAAGCAATATGTTTGACAAAATGCCTGAATGAATACTTGTTTTTGGAACTTGTTGTATTTGATGCAATATTAGTTTTGCAAGGTGATAAAATGAAACGAAGAGCAACATTTAGGCAAACAAAATATTTGTCATTCAATTACAGCACTTGACATGGACTATCTATACAAAATAGGCAATGGCTTTTTGTTCATAACCATAAAAAGTACTAGTTCTGCTGCAGAAACACAATGTTTTTGCTTATAGGTCTGATACAAAAAAAGTCAGCATTCACGGGGCCCCAAAATACAAATTGACTAACAGTTAACCAATCCTAGGATGTGCATTCAAATATTGCTACTTTGTTGGGTCATCAACGAAGCTATGCTTGCATATTTCCTTAGGCGTTTGAAAGGAAGCTTTTTACATCTTGGTCATTTCTTGCTTGAGTGTTTCTCTTTCAACTACCCAATGCTGATAGTCCTACTAGAGGTTGTTGGCTCTCTACCAAAATTAACTTCCCTGTTGAACCAGGCTACAAAAATTTGCAACATTTACATACCAAAACCAATGTCAGAATTCAAGTAATTAACAACTGCTGAGACATCAAAGCTTAAATTAAAAGACATACCTTTAGAATAGTTATGCCAGCAGCAGAGGTTTCCCATATATTTGTTGCTTATATTAGATCCTAGACCAATATTGCTTCTCGATTCTTGTATTACGTATAAAGATGTTGCTTACACTTTTTACTTACATTAGTAAACATATTGTTACTTACACTTGTAGCTGGAGTTCCAACAACTGATGTTGTTCCCTGAGTATTGCTCTGTGTATGCCTAGATTCATTCACTTTATATGCCTATCACATATTGTTAGCGCAATCATCAATGTACATTGTAAGCATACTTGTGCCAACATGTTAACAGTCTATGGTCATACCTGCCCTTTTAATGGACATTCTCTCCTATTGTGCCCCTTTTGTTTGCAATTCCCACATGTAATTAGTAATTAGTGCACTTGCCTTGGTCATTTTGATGCCCTTAACTATTTCTAATGCCTCCATCCTTCGGTTCATGCATGGTCTTCCTGTGAGCGGTTGCATAACTGGTGGGCTGGGTTCAGGTTGCTTGGACTTTTTTGAAAAAATTTTCCCAACCAATGGGGAAATCATGAACTGATATTCTATTTGGAATATTTCCATCATATAGCATTCATCCAGGTAGCCCTCTAGTTCTTTTTCCCTACATGTAACTGTGCACACAACATGCCCATATGGAATGCCTGATACTTTCCAGGCACCACAAACATAATCCCTTGTGTCTAAATTCACCACATATTTAACACCAAGCTCCACAATCTTATACCCATAATTACCATTCCAAACACAGTGGTATAACCTACTATTTTTCTTAGCTTTTTCTAACTTCTTAAAGATGTTAGGCCAAAATCCTTTGGCCATCAAAGACAAGAATATCTCTGTTTTTGCATCATAACCATTACTTTCTCCCCAATCTCCTCTAGCATTGTGTACACAACTTTAGTTCTTAACTCAAGTTTCCACCCATTAAACCCATCGCACAAGTTATTATGAACAATATCATACTTTACTAATGGATTGAAGAAAGCCTTACACCAATGTTTTAGAGCTATTTTCATGAGGTTGTCATATCCTTTAGCATTGATTTCTTTAATCAGCTTCATGTTCTCCTTAAAATGAACCTTATTGGTAGATCTTGCACAATCCCAAAACAGCTTCTCTAGCTTTGGACCTCTGAACTTGGCCCCCCAATTTGGATGAATGTGTGCTTGGCCCCCCAATTTGGATGAATGTGTCTAGCACACATTCTATGCTCAGCATTAGACATTAATTTAGAAATTGCACTTACTAGTCCGTATTCCAAAACATAAATAAAGACATGTTAATTGTCAGTGTTAACTTTTCATCAAACAATTTGATTAAGTACAAGAAAAATTACCTTCTGTTTGTCACTCATTATGGTCTATCCAAATCCATCACCAATATCTAGATCCTTTTTCAGATTCCCTACAAACCAAGTGTAAGTGTCTTTGTTCTCTATCTTAACTACTGCCCATGCTGCAGGAAACATCTAGTCTTTTCCATCCCTTCCCACAACATCCAAGACATCTCCTTTACACTCTTTTTAGAAAATGCATCATCCAACCCAATCAATTTCCTACAACTAATAAGAAAGCCTTTCCTCAATGCTTCAAAACAAACGTAGAAATTGTTAAACAATGGCTTCTCATTTCCAGGTAATGGAGGATCTAGTCTTAGCTCACAATTACTACCTAGGTTTCCAAATTTGATCTCTTCCACATAATCACTCAACATACCATACTCTTCCTTATAACAACCCAACAGCTTCTTATAAACCCTAAGTTTTTTCCTTTTACATTTTGTCAATGTAACATCAGCCCCAATCCTCTTTTTTACCATGCTCTTCATAGCAATCAACCTTATTCTAGGCATGCACTTTATCTCAACAAAAAAAATACTGTGAAAGCCACTTACTTGTAACCCTGTCATTCTTGAAATTTATACCAAAAGTATGCTCCTCTTAATATGTGACCATATTATATGTACCAATTTTCTCATTAAATCCTAATGAGATGAACCATGGACAACCAGACCCATCACATTTGGCTCTTACATACCTTCTGGTGTTCTTTATTATCCTCAATAGGCGTTGTTCTATAATGGAGTGTTTATCAAGTGCCTTTTTGAACTGTGTTGTGTCATCAAATGTCATGGGCACAACAGAAGCACGGTTTATGCTATTCGAATCATATTTGGGGAATAGTGGCACTCTTCCAACACTAGAAGCTACACTAGACCCACCACCACCTTCATTTCTTGATGCAGCCCCTGTAAACAAGATACTCAACTTCACTTTCTTGTAAGACCATTTTTTGTTAAATTCTCTAACCATATTCGTAATGACCAATAGTTCCTTACCATCATCACTTAGGTAATGTGTCTCCATTTTTGGATCATCTTCATCATTCCCAGTATAACCAAATAATTTGGATATTATCTCTTCTTCATCTTCATCCCTAACTTTTTTTTTCCTCTTACGTGGGGCTGGCTCTACCTCAGAGTTTGTTGACTCCTCCCCAATATCCTCATCCTCTGCCTCATAAACAAGATCAACATCCTTCTCCATATCCTTTGCCTCATACACAAGATCAATTTCCCTTTCACAATCACTAACATCATTGTCACTTTTGCCTTCACCACCATGTTCAACATATACAAAAACCTTTCCATATTGCAACAACATATTCGCCAACACAATCACACTTTACTTAAACGTTGGCAATATCTCCACTAACCCATCATTCAAACTTCTTTTAGGAATTTTAAATAACATATACAAAACTTTGCAACATATACTAACCTAATCAACAGGATTAGCTTTCTTCTTAAAATCACTAACCCCATTGTCACTTTCTTCACCACCATGTTCAACATATACAAAAACCTTTCCATACTACAACAACATATTCTCCAACACAATCACACTTGAATCATATGTTGGTAATATCTCCACTAGCCTTCCTTCAAACTTCTTTTAGGAATTTTAAAGAACATCCTCTTAATTGGTTTCGGTGTTAAACTTTCTACCTTACACTTCAACTCCATATATGATAGCAAGTCAGTGTCCACCTTGGTTACATTTTGGATGCCACCAACATACTCTTCATATTTCCCGTCCTTCCACACACCACTATACACAAATGTCACATATGTCCAAACCATTATTCTTGTTTTGCCATATATCCTAACACACAATAGTTAGACACCATAAACCAAAAAGTTGTCATGTTTTTAGCTACGATTACACCCAAAATATTAACTAAACTTTTAATTCCTTAGACTCTAAGAAACCCAACAGTATGTCTTTTAAAATTCCTTGTTCGTCATCTCCTTTTAGCCAAAATGGGAATTTCCCCAAAACACACTATGCACTCTTTAATCCATGCATAAAAACATAATATGACTATTTTTTCATGAAAATTGACAACAATATCCTATGGTTTACATACCAATTTTAGTACAAACCTTAAACTGTAACATATTCTCATAATATTTAATTATGGCTTAATCAGAAAATGAACAAACCCCAACCCATCATATACAAACAAATAAATGAGACAAGTACCTTTTCCTCCATTTTAGAAGATTTGATTCCCAGTATCTTTTCTTGTCTCTCAACAGGTCCCCTCTCACACTTTTTTTTTTGTTTAAGAATGTTTGTCCTCACCTTCACATGAGTGTCTATCAGGACTATCAATCATCAACTTGACAAAACTTAACACCATCAACTGCCACATGTGACTTTCCGTTATAACTGTCCAACATAGGACTAATGTTGTTGATGATTTCAAACATATGGGACTAAAATAGAAAATTGTGTTGTTATAGGACTAAAACAAAAAAGTAGATAAAGTTATAGGACTCATTTTGACCTTTCCCCTAGTCAACCTCGTCGTATGCCACTACCATTCCTTATCACTGCCGTCCTCACTTCCTCATTCTTGCAACCTTGTTACCTAACCGGTGATATTAAGAATTGGAAAAAGGGGAATACTTGTCATTTAAGTTAGTAAAACTTACTAAAAATGAATGAGACAAAATATTATAATGCAAAAGATAAAAACTAAAAAACTTAAGTGGCAATTATTTGGTTTTTTTTTCTTTTTAAATAAACATATTTTAATTCAATGGAGCAAAGTATCTTACTCATTAAAATTCAGGTTCAATTGTGACCACCCAAAAGTTTTTGGGAGCAAATGGCCAAGTCACCATAGTACAGGCATCAAATAGGAAATTAGGCCTATTTTTTTCCCTATATATACATTTGTAAGATACTTCTAGTACAAAGAAAAAAAAATGAGCGATTTTTGGGTATGGACTTATTTTGTTCAAATTTTTCTAAAAATTGCACCTAGGGTTCTTAAACTCTTGCACGGTGTACAACAACTAATTGTCTACCATTTTTTTAATTTTTTTGGCTAATTATCTTTATATTGTCCTTAGGGGAGAAAGTCCAATCAAAACCCAACTCAAAATATCCGAATCTGACATGATTTTGCATCTAGCCCAAACTAAACTGAATTCAAAAGTTTTAGTTTGGAATTTGGTAAATCATGTTGACTCGATTTTCTCCTAGTAGACTAAAAAAATTCTAATGTGTAACGTTCTAACAGTGAGGTTTTTGTAAATGAGATGGACTTATTTTTAGTTTGTTTTTGAAAAAGAAAATATTACTAATATAAACCAAAATGATACAAAGTAGCCAAATTGGCATAGAGGAATGATAGAGGCTCAAAAAGGGTATTAGACAAGCCAAAAAGCAAATGCCATAATAAAAGCCAACATAGTACAACAAGTAAACCAAAGATCAACATGAAACTGAAGCTAAACTGAACAGAATGAAACAAAAAGCCCTAGTTTTAGTTGTTGCTACTGACAGATAATTATGATTCGAGACACAAATTACAAGTTCCCTCATGGAATCCCAATCAATCTTTTTGAACATCTCCTAATCATCGTTACTCAACCTTAAACAATGGATGAAATTTGCAAATTCCTATACGTTAAATTCCAAAAAGAAGAAGCACTTCATAAAAAAAGGCCTAAATTTGTCAAGCAAAGAATGAGAATGGTGATGGAGAAGGCCAAGGAGGTGAAGGATTCCAAGGCAGAAAAGGCAAAAAAAAAACAAAGTGGATTACATAGTAGAGATGGCAAAAAAAAAAAGACGAAAAGGTGAAACAAAGTTGATTACACAATAGAAGGTGAGAAAAAATGCGAGAAAGGACAGAAAGAAGAAGAGAGAATGAGGGGTAGCGTTCTCTAAGGTTCAACAAAGAAAATCAATAATTATGCTCTTAAGTCCGTTTCCTATCCTTCCAATGCCATTTAAGCCCCTAGTATTTATAATCTCACATTCTCAGTATTGTCTTTCTCACATCTTCCATCCTAAATAATTTTGGGTTTGTCAGGTTTATCAGGTTTGACTATACCCAAACATGACTTTAACAACACAAAAATGGGTTAGGTCGGCTTGAAATGTGCATGTTTTCCTTTCAAAATGACTTGAACCTGATACATTTTAAATCAATGATCAAGTCTCAGATTATTCTTTCACCTCTAATTGTCCTTTTATGTTGAGCATTGTTTGCTCAAACTAAAGAGTTAGAGGGTATATGGTGTTATTCGAACTTAATTATATGGAAAGCAATATTACGGTGCGATTCTTGCTGAGACAAATTTGAAGAATTACACATATGGATGTGCGGCTAATTTGGCAAATTGTGCAGCCTGTGGAGATTGAAAGATTATAATGCGGTTTTCCTTGTAAGATGTGATCGAATTTATGGTAATTTTCATTGAGGAAGTCGAGGAAGGTTTAAGGCGGGTAGCCTATTTGTAGGCATGTTATATATTTAGGAGAACTTGCCTAAGGGATCAGTTGAGAGGAAAATTGTGATAAGACAACATATAAGGTTGCAGCTGAGAATGACTATAAGGTGCGTAAGGAGAAGATTCATAGGTGCTATAAGAAAGAGACTTATGTGGCATGAAAGCATTCATAATGAACTCTTGTACCATCATTATTTTTTATGCATGTAATCTTTCACCCTTTTGTAGTTGAGTAAAATTGCTTAGAGCAATCATGAATACCGGCTTATATATTGTGGAGAAGTCAAACCACATAAAAATATCATGTGTTTTGATTTGTGTCTGTGTCTATTCCATTGCAAGCACATAATCGTGTGCTTGATGGTATTAGAGTGCACAAGATTGTGCAAGATGGACACATGTCCCCAACATTTTACTAAACTGTTTCATTTATAGCAATATATGGCAAGTAGTCAAAAGAAGTCAACTGGCGTAGAATGAATAGTACAAAAAAGGGCAAATTACACAATTAGATCCTAACATTTAATTATTGTTCCAATTTTAACCCTAACCTCCAACTTGCACGTTTTGATTCTTTGACCTTGTTTATACATTCCAATTTGAACCTTTGAGTGATAGAAGTCATTAGTTTAAACAGAAATTGCCATGCCAACATAGAATTGTTAGGAAAAATTCTAACTTTAACCCCTAAAAGCTTTTCCTTTTAAACAAAGAATCCCTAAAATATTGCAATCTAACAAAAAAATTCCCTTCCATCTCGGGCTCTCCCACTACTGCTTTTCCCGTCTCTGCTCAGCCAATCACTTTGCCGATTCCTGCCCCAGCCTTCTTCTCGGCCTCCCTTATCCTACATCTTCAACAACCCTCACCCTCTAACCTCTATCTGCCTCCTTCTTGACCTTCCCCGTCTTCCGTCCCCAGCCACCCTTGTCCTTTGTCCTTCGTCCATCCGCCTCCCTCCACCAGCAATTCAGTCTCCTATTTGCCGTCGCTCACCCAATTCTGTCCTCTCCCCCATCTTGTCGCTCCTTCATCGTGATTCTGTCACTCATCTGCCTGCGATTCCGTCTGCTATTTGCCGTCCGAATTGAATCATCGTGATTTCCCATCTCGATTTCAACCATCAAAGCACCGTCGCGATTTCCATTGTCGCAATTAAGGAACAGGAGATTGAGGAACACGCCTCCAACGGGATTTCCACCCGAGGCCCTGCAATGGAAGAATAAGCATAGGGATAAGGGAGAGGAAGCGACGATGAATCAAATGTGCGGATGGGTGAGTGACAGCGAATCGGGTGAGGGGATGGGTGAGCGACGGCGAATCATGTGAGGGGATGGTGAGCGACGGTTGGTTTGAAGGTTGAGAGGGAGGCCGAGATGAGGAAGGAAGTTTTCGATTAAATTTCAATGTCTTAAGATTTTTTATTAAAGGAAAAATTTTTTGGGGTTAAACGTAGCATTTTACCCAACAATTGTAAGTTGATGTGATGTTTTCTGTCTAAACTAACAAGGTTTCATCACCCAAAAGTCCAAAATGAAACTTTCAAACAAAATTAGAGAGTTGAAACATGCAAATTAGAGGTTGGTTAAAATTGGAACAATAATTAAATGTTAGGGTTTGATAATATAGTTTAACCCTACAAAAAGATTTTAGATATGGTGTTGAATTGGACTCGGTCCATCAAAGTTTGAGACCCAAGCTTGAACTAAGAGAATGAGCCAGCCCATGAATACCTCCAAATTAAGGTAGGACTCCCATAAAAGGAGGATACCCATTGGGTAAAGAGTTCCTCGGATTAAGGGAATCCAACATTTATGACATTCCTAAAGGATAATAGTAGACACACAAATATATATGTGTATGTGTGTGTGTAAGGGATGCACCATTCTCTGCCCTAAACCCTAACTAATTCTACTCTCACAAAAAAGCTCACTCGATCGTCAAATTGTTTTTCCTGGTAACAATCTCCGAAGCTTAAATGTTATCTTTGGTCACAGGTTCAGGCTTTGATTTGTCTGATTCACAAGATGGCGATCCGATCTAACCACTGTCATTGATATTTTGGCTCTCAGAATATGTTAAGAATGCCTAAAGAAGTAGGGTAAGAAAATTACACTGTTGGACCTACGGATCCATAATAAGGTAAGAGAAAGTCGGTAAAAATTTCCATATTCCCTGAAAGTCATGATTTAATTGTCATGATTATAGGCAGCCGAATTATAGGCAGCCGCTACTTCTTAGTCAATATATATATATATATATATATATTGCAGTCAAGTAGGTGCGCCCCTTGCTGTTTTGTGGAGATTTTTAACTTTTTGGCTTTGCATCATTGGTCGACAGAAACTTGTGGTAAACATACGTTTAGATTAGTGTGAACGCTTTACGGTGGGCATGAACTCTTATGTAATATTAGATAAATTTTTTAATATTTTTATATAAAATGAAAATTAGAAGCTTGTGGTAAAGATACGATTAGATCAGTGTGAACTCTTATGTACTTTAAATCTTTTAATATTTTTTTTATATAAAATGAAAATTACATTAAATTCTTGATTGAAATATATTCAATCTAACAGTTAAATTCATTTTCCCTTAAATTTATAATGAAAAAAAAATTATTGAATAGTGAAAAGAATGCAAACCCAACGTTGGTTGTAAAGGGGTTATAAGATACTTGATCATTAATTAAAAAGCATCTCTTAATCGGGTTTAGCAGCTTCTCCTTGATCATCACCTTTTCCTTGCTTGGTTTAATTCCACTTGTAATTTATTCGGGTTGGTGGTTTCTTTCTCTAGTTTATGTGGCGTGGATGCTCTATCAATAAAATGTCTGTGCTTAATCGAATTCGGGGATTTTGTGTCCTGATCCATCTACATGTATATATTTGATGAAACAAAGTAGTACGATAAAAGACAATCCATGATTCTGTCTTAGGTTCATCTTAACCATAATGGGAATCTTGGATTATGTTTTCCATGCATGTGCATAGAAGAAGGGTACTGTGACAATGTGATTTTTAGGAGTCGCTACCAATCAGTTTACCTAGGTCGATTAGATACCTGTTATGGTCTGTGAGAGATTCTAAGATCGTGAGTCGGTTACCCTAAAATAACCTTATTAAAGCGCCTGGAAATTGGTACCATGAGGCTCAGTTTTTATCTTTTCCTAACTATTTATTTCTTGATCTAATATTTAATTGAGAATAATTTTAATGAATTTTATTTAATTTAATTCCAAACCATTAATCTTATCAGATCAAACGGATATGAAAATTTTAAATTTTTGATACTTGATTTTTTATAATAATTTTATAATAAATTTAATATTTACGAACTATGGATTCTATCGAATCACCCGGATATGGAATTTAATGAAAATTTAATTTTTATTTATTATTGAATATTTTAATTAATTATTAATCCATATCATAAATTCTGCCGAATTATCTGAATATGGATTTTTAATTTTGGTACTTGATTATTATTCATTTTTTTATTATAAATTTGATATTTTCCAAACCATGGATTCTATCGAATTACCCGGATATGGAATTTAATGGAAATTTAATTTTTATTTATTATTGAATATTTTAATTAATTATTAATCCATATCATAAATTCTGCCGAATTATCCGAATATGGATTTTTAATGATCTTAATATTATTTTCCTTTTTATTATTATTATTTTTTTATTTTTATTTTTATTTTCTTTTTTTTTGAAAGCTTTTTTTTAAAAGTAATTATCTAATCCATAGATCTAAAAATATACTTATTTAAAATCATTAATTTTTATTGGAGCATCTAGTTATGATTTTTTTTATAAAAATTTATTTTTTGATAAAAGGAATAAAAGGTCAACTTTTGTTATTTAAAGGAAATAAAAAAACTATAAGTGTCTTAATATTCCAAATAATGTTTAAAATGATGAAAAAAATAAAGGACGGGGGGCTTGGTTGTAATAATAATAAAATAAGGAAGTAAGTTGGGCTTTTGGACAGCCATAAAAAAAAGAATGGTAAATAAATAAAATAAATAAGGTTAATCATCCATGTAAAGAAAAAAATAAATTACAGAAAAGTAAATAATAAAAAAAATATAAATAAATAAAGTGGGGCGCTTGACCATCTATATGAAAATAAAGTGCAGAAAAATAAATAAATAAATAAAGTGGGACGCTTGGCCGTCCACACAAAAATAAAGTACGGAAAAATAAAGAAAGAAATAAATAAAATGCAAGAAAATAAATAAATAAAGAAAAGTATGGTGTTTGGCCGTCCACTTAGAAAAATAAAGTACATAAAGTAAAAAAAAATGGAGAAAAGTAAATGGGGCGTTTAACCATCCACGTAAAAAAAATAAAAGTGCATAAAGTAAGTAAATGTAGAAAAGTAAATGAATAAAGAAAGTGAGGTGTTTGGCCGTCCACTTAAAAAAAATAAAAGTGTATAAATTAAATAAATAAAGAAAGTGGGGCGTTTGGCCGTCTACTTAAAAAAATAAAGTGCGTAAAGTAAATAATTTTAGAAAAGTAAAATAAATAAAGAAAGTGGGGCGTTTAGCCGTCCACGTAAAAAAATAAAAGCGCATAAAGTAAATAATTACAGAAAAGTAAATAAATAAAGAAAGTGGGGCGTTTAACTATCCACGTAAAAATAATAAAAGTGCATAAAGTAAATAAATGTATAAGAGTAAATAAATAAAGAAAAGTGGGGCGTTTAGCTATCCACGTAAAAAATAAAATTGTATAAAGTAAATAAATGAAGAAAAGTAAATAAACAAAGAAAGTGGGGCATTTGGCCGTCCACGTAAAAAATAAAACGCATAAAGTAAATAAATGAAGAAAAGTAAATAAATAAAGAAAGTGGGGCGTTTAGCCATGTACATAAAAAAATAAACTACATAAAGTAAGTAAATATAGAAAAGTAAATAAATAAAGAAAAGTGAGACGTTTAGCCACCCACATAAAAAATAAAAGTGTATAAAGTAAATAAAAGTAAATAAAATGACAATAAATAAATAAAAGAAATAAATAAAAAATAAATAAGGTGGGGCTTTTGGCCATCTACATGAAAGTAGTAGGTATAACATTCTATAAAAAAATAACAAGAAAGAATAAAAAAAAAGAACAAATAAATAAAAACCAAAGTTTGTTGTTAGTTCTAAAAAAAATAAAAAAAAAAGTTAGTGACTCGTGTGAAGGAATATGAGAAGATCAAGGTTTAAAGAAGGGTTTTACCCAAAACTGGAGGTGGCTTGAATTGGATCCGGGCGGGTCGCGATTTTGAAAACGGGTCTTCAATTTGGGAGTTCTCCGGCCACGATGACGGAGGAGGGCCCTTGGCTGGCTTCGTCGGCGGCGGGTTGACGGGACGGAGGTGGAACGGCGACTGGAAGGAGGTGGCTGGGCAGGACNGGCGGCGGTGGGCGACGTGAGTGGAGGGAGGAGCAAGGCGGAGGATGGCGACGCGGCGGCGAGGTGGGAGAGAAGAAGGGGACGGTGACGGAAGGGAAGGGAAGACAGAAGAGGAGAGGACGGTGACGGAAGGCGACGGACAGCGAGAGGAGAAGACAGAGGCGAGGTAAGATTTAAACGGGGGAAAGATGACGGCGTCGGGCAGCAACAAGGAAAGGTTTAGGATTTCTGGGAAAAGGGAGGAGAGCCAGAGGACTAAAGCTACAGTTTCTACTTTTCTAATTAAGAGGCTCTAATCTTACTAATCTCTTTTTTTGCAGGTTTGGACCCCTATTTATAGGGGAAGAAGCATTGGATTCCTTTGATTTAAAGAAAATTCGAAATTTAATTAAAAAACAGATTTATCTCATAATTTAGTCAAAATGACAGTTTTAGTCCTTCATCTTTCATTGACTACTAGTCTGGTCAAAGTTTTTTCACGAAATTACTGATTGACCTAAATTTGTCTGTTCTGTCAATCTGGCCCAACATTGTCTGTTTGGCCCAAAAAACATGCGAAAAATTACCAGATTTTTCTGAAATTTCCAGATTTCGTCAGATTTTTCCCAAACTTCTCAATTTTATCAGATTCACCCGAAACTTCTTATTTTGTCAATTCTTTAAAAAAAACTTCCCCTTTTTATATTTTACATATACATATATATATAAATTTACTATCTAACCTTATGAAACAAAAATGTCCCCCCTAAACTAAAATTTTTTTCTTCTTTTTTTTTTTTCAAAAAAATTAATTAATTAATAATAATTAATTTTAAAATTTTTTTATTTTAATTTTTTTTAATTTTTTAATAGTCGAACGAAATTGGGTGTCAACAGTTACTTTACCATGAGGTGACATAGAAATGGTCGTATTGGTAATTAACGGTAAATTAAGTGGTCATATGCACCTAAGATGTTAGGCAGCTTAATAGCATAGACGGATCTATGTAGGTTCTATAGGGCCCACGGACCCTACTAAATTTTTTCAAATGATTTTATTAATTTAAGAAAATGCACAAAATAATATAAAAAATAAATAATTAAAGTTATTTTTTTTCCCAAAAATACATTAAAATTAAATTAAAATTTAATATGTTATTATTATATAAAAAGCTAATTATATATGGACCTCATAAAAAAAAAATTTTAGATCTGTCCCTACTTAATAGTATAATATAGTAACAAGACTATTATTCATCGAGAATAGTTGGATCATCTTGGCTCTAAGTTCTCTGAAGTTGCTTTTTCCTTTTTTTTTTTTTAATAAACAGAAGTAAAGCAAACTAAGAAATAAACTAGGACAAGGGAAAGCTAAGAAAAGCAGAAGCAAGTAGATGAGCAGGAGCTACACCCTACCGAGGTTCTACAACCAGAGAACAATGATCCAAAGTCTCCATGGTGTTGCTAATTGAGTGAGCCAAGTTAGCTAGAACAGGAAATGTGCCACCGGTGCCTCGAAGGACTGTGAGCATTTGGGAATAATTTGTAAGGATAGTAATATTAGTTAAGCCTAAGCTATGGGCAGCTAGAACTGTTCCTCGAATAGCTCTAAGTTCCACTTCCAAAGGAGAACCACAAGATGAAGGATTAGACCATCTTTTAGTAAAAGCAGAGCGTTTAATCCTATCTAGAGCCAAGGCGCCACTCCTAACCCAAAGTTACTACGCTAGGGCCCATCCACTATGTAAATCTTTGGGTAATCCGTCTAGGGAAGAATTTTAGACTACCCGCAGGTATGGCAAAGGGGATTAAGGCTGGCATTCATGAACCTAGTCCATTGTAGATTATAAGCTCTAGCATTATGCAGAAGCTGAATGTAATCATTTTTTCTAGCTTTGAGAGATTGCACATTAAAGTTCATGTGTTGGAAAACAAATTCATTCCTCTTAAGCCAAATGATCCAAAGAGTGGCGGCAAGGTAGAAAAGCCAGTCTAGGTGCCATTTTCTTTTTGAGGCAAGAAGATTAAGAAGCCATTGTTGAAAAGAATGAGGGCTGGGAGAGAGGGGGCTGGAACAAAATGAACTCTATAAATCTGTAGAGCCTGTGCAGCCTCAGAATATATGAACGACAGAGTCCTCTTGAGCATTGCACCAGCAGATAGGACTAATATTGTTGCCATTGTTGTGAAGATTAATTCCTATTGGCAAAGCATCCAAGAGACACTTTCAGATGAACATCTTGAGTTTGTGAGGCAAACAGGAACGCTAGAGATGCTTAAGGTCTCAAAAGTTAAGGTCTTTGGAAAGACCTTAAGAGCTATACTCCAGATTATTAAGGTTAGCCGAGGAATTGATCACTTGGGTACATAACCTTTCTTAATGGAATATTGACCTTCTGAAGTTGCTTGCCTTTGGAAACTAAGGAACTTTTGAGACGGAAGCTTGTTCTTGCTTGGCCGTTATTTTCGTTAATTATTACCAAGTAGAATACAAGCAGGGGCAGCAGAAACCACTTTTTCTTGTATTTCCCAAAGTTTTTAAAACTTAATTTACCTTACTACCTTCATTCAAACTCTTGCTAAGAAAACCAACAACGAAATTGTTTTTCGAATCCTCATCTAAACTCTCATTTCACAAATTTCAAAAAAGAATATTTTCTTTTTTAATCAATATTTAGAGCCAATTCATTTTAACTTAAGCAAACTTAATTTAAAATAATTTATTTTTATTTTTATATTTTTTTTTACCTGGAACCATTTTTATTTAAAAGCCAATATTATATAGGTGTACTAATCCATTTGAAACAATTTTTTTATCATGTTATTAAATTTCTATGAATTTATTTTTAATACCTAAAAAATAAAATTCATAAAAAATTAATAGTACATAAAAATTTTACAATCAATGGATTATTTCACCTAAATAATATTGGCTTTCAAATAAAATTGATTTTGGGTGAAAAAATGTAAAAATAAAAATAAGTCATTTTGAATTAAGTTGACTTAAGTTAATATGAATTGGTTCTTAAACTCTCACCACCCAACACTTAAAAGTGATTTTTTAATTTCAATTTAGAGAAAAAATTGGAGAAAAATATTATAAACTACACATACTTTAATCTCCATACATAGAGAAACATACCCTTCATTATGAAATGGACAGAGTATTAGCTAATCGTATTTAGTGGCTCTTATGGAAAACTAAATATATTTAAATTAACATTATATAAGGTTCACTAGATTTGAAAACCTATTGAATCAAATGCTAATATGCTCGATTTTGAACTTGAAGCTCAATTAACTCAGTTCATTAATTGTGGAATCGAGCTTAAGTTCGAATAACTTGATTTAGTATGACGCCTACATGAATTATTGTTTTGCATGAGAAGGATGTCCTGCCAACCACAAAAGCTTTTGTGTCTTTTAATTGCACAACATAGACGTATGAAGGGATTGGGCGAAGCTGAGCCCACTGGACTCGAGTTTAGACTCTTAGCTTATCGAGACTATTTAGGCTCAAGGTTGAATTACTCGAGCTTGAATTTCGAGACCCAAGCTCAATCTCTTAGGTTCACTAAGCTTGAATTACTATTAATTAGGTATTTTTATGTTAGAGAAATTAGACATTCAAGATTGTTTAGACTCGTTATAATATATATATGTGAGATACCTTTAAAACCCCATCGACTCGTTATGATAAGGGATCGAGTAACATCCAGCTCAAACTTGACTATTTTATATTTCAAGGTTGAGTTTAGGCTCATGCACAATAAGCTTCGACTCAAACTCACCTTTGAACTATCCAATAAAAGTTCGTTTACACCTTAAGCTATAACCCTTCGNGGATTCTATCCGTCCTTCGGTGCGAGCACCTCCTTCGGGATCTATCCCATAGTTCTGGGAGTTCCCTTGATGGACACCTTCTTCGGGACTCACACCCATAGTTCGGGGATTCCCTTGTTCAGGTGCTTCTTGTTCGGGGAAGATCCTCTTCGGGGCAGTCAGTTTGGCCCCTCGATGGAGACGGTGTTATCCTCGGAATTCCTGACGAGCTAACCAAAGTCTCGAGCTCATAGTGTTTGACTTTGCACCTTCCGAGGTCAGTGAAAAGATCCTCTCTTGGGTGACGTCAGACTCCTCGGCCAATATTCTGGCAGGGAGTTACTACTGAGGAGGCAATAGCCTTTGGCTATCACTTAACAAGCTTGAATTACTATTAATTAGGTACTTTTGGGTTAAAGAAATTAAATATTCAAGCCCCTTTAGACCTGTTATGATATATATCCGTGAGATATCTTTAAAATCCCATAGACTCGTTATGATATGGGATCGGTTAGCATCCAGCTCAAACTTGACTATTTTATATTTCAAGGTTGAGTTTAGGCTCATGCACAATAAGCTTCGACTCAAACTCACCTTTGAACTATCCAATAAAAGTTCGTTTACACCTTAAGCTATAACCCTTCGGCCAAAAAAGGGAAAAGAGAAGAAAAGGAAAAAGCTAGGATATTTATAGGTGCCACATGGCACTCCCACTCCCACATATATGCCAGCAAAATGCCATCCATTAAAGACGCCATACTAAAAGCATTCCAATTGTTTATCTGAACAAACAGTGAAACGCGTACGCTACGCTTTTTTTTTTTTTTGGTAGCATACGCCACTTGACTGTAAGTCTGTAATATACATTTAGATAAAATGGACACGTGGCAAATTAAGAGCAAATCCGAGTGGAAATTGTGACATGTTGACTATTCTGCACCCCAACCAAAACTGCCAAGAAATAGAAGTGGTAGGTAGGCAAGGAATAAAGGGCGAGTGACGCAACTGTGTCGCATGTGTGTGCTGTACAGCTTAGCCTATTTATAGGCGGCTCCAACATGCATGCGAGAATAAACCCAGAAAAAAAATTGTGAACAGTGATTTTGGGCGAGAGCGGAGCTGAATGGCATCCCCTGCGAATCCTTCTCGCGCCGGATGCAAGCGCACCAAATCGGTGAGGTCCAAGTTAAGGAAGGTGAGAGCGGAGCTGCGACGCCTCAGGGCCTCAAACAAGACCACACTTGCCCACCTGGACACCGTCTCCTCCCAACTTGCCCATATCCGACGATGCAACCGCCTCATCGCCCAGGACAACTCCCGCACACAGCTTCTCCTTGCCCCCTTTTTCCTCGCCCTGTTCTAGTTTTTCCACGCTGGAGGTTGCTTTCTCTTTTCGGATAGAAACATCCTCTGTTTTCCGTTTTGCTCTTTTTTAATTTGCCCCCCACTTTTTGCTTTCTCATCATTTGTGTAATGCTACTTCCCCCACTTACCGTCTCCCCTCCAGATGTGCTTTATCAATAAGATTTGTGCGTGCACTAGTAAGTTTCTTTATTGAATCGTTGCGTTTTGGATTATGCCGCATGAATTTATTTTGTTTCCACTTGATATACATAGTTAATCTTTTATCTACCAATCAAACTATGTTATAAAAAATTTGTATAAGAATCTCCTATACAAAATTTTTAATACATATAACTTTGCTCACAAATATTAATTACCAAGGTATTAAATGCCATTATCGTTATGTATACCGCACCTTATATTTTAAATGTATACAACATTGCATATCATTATCGTTTTTGTAAAAAATTAAATATTAGAATATTATTTTAAGATTAAATAAATTAAATAAAATTTTTTTTGCACATCTTTATGTGTATTCTAATTTTTCTTATCATAATTTGTCAAATATAAATAAAATATATATGATAGAAGATATTTTTTTATACAAAAAAAACATAAAAATATTATATATAGAGAAAAATAAATATTACTCAGTAAAAAAAAACTAATTTATTGATACATGAGAAAAGAAAGAAACAATACTTTAATAATAATAATACATTTTCTAATAAAAAAAAAGAAAAAGAAAAACTAACCAAAAAATAAAATTAAATATTTATGTTAAAATATGTGTATTAATTATATTTTACTATTTTATATATTTATGTATAATATTTTGATTTAAAATGACAAAAAAAATGTCTCATAAATGTCCATGAAAAATAGAATACTGCGATACGTACCTTACAGTATTTACTGTATGCCACGACTTTTGGACATAATGTATATAAAAAGTTATCAGTATTTAAAATATAGCAGTGTTTCATGAAAAAAAAATAATAAAATGTGAAAATATTTGTACCTCATATTGATTATCTACGATAAGAAGTATATCTTTATTTCCATGTTAATTACATGACTTCACATATGACACTAATTAATGGCCATATCTTCCTAGTCGTTTCCCAGTAATGTCAAGCTTTCCTGACCCGACCTCCCATTAGTATCTGAGAAGAATGATGTTTTTGTTTTCCGAAGGTTGAGGATGACCTTTTTTCTTAAAAAAAAAAATCGGAACAAGAAGTCAACCAAACTATATGCATCTTGTATTACATCATCATGATCTAATTAATTAGTGAAGAACAGAGTTTTGATGAATTATTGGTCGAAGTTGAGAATCGGGACCCGCCACACCGATGGAGGGCTCCTTGCATGGGCTGAAAATTTAAAAATTTCTCCCCTTGGCTTTTTTTTTTATTCAACAGATTAATTAATTTCACTTCCTCACGAGGCATAGACTTATCAAAGTATCTGGAAAAAGAAGTCATACTCCACCAAGCAATGATGCACACAAGAGCTGTTTCAATATCAGTCTAGATTTTTCAACATCTTCTTTTTAACTATGTATGTTGAAAGAAAGACTCAAAATCCGTGGGAAAATAAATGATTTAAGTAAAAGTAAAATAAAAAGAATATGATTTTTAATACTTTCAATATTTCACTCAAATTATAAATCATTTTATTATATAAAAACAAGTAAGTTCATCATTGTTCCCAAATCTATACTCTTTGCAAATCGGTACTCAACATTGTTTCATTGCATATTGGTTGGTCGTCAAAACTGTAAAAAATAATTATGATCTCATTAACAAATCAGAATAAATAAATTTGTAATATGGTAGTGAAAATCATGTTAAATCTCAAAGGAAAAAATTTTAACCGAAAGCTTTTTATTAGAAAACTGAAATAAAAGATTGGAAGATTTTTTTTAATTAAATGCTAAAATAAATTAACTATAGAATTAAAACGAAATTAACAAATACTAAAAATATTTAATTCAAAGTTAATTATCCATTTCAATTACGCAGTTGATTATCGAAGGAAAAGATTTCTTCAATCTAAGTAAATAAACAAGACTCTCTTTAAAGCTGAAAAGAATCCAAAGAATTCAACAGTAAAATTAATAAGAAAATTTTTTAGAATAATTTCTTAATTTTGAGTAACTAGATATTGAAAAGCAATTTCTAATTAACCTAAAATTAGCATTAAGAACAACAAACAAAAAGTTTATTTCAGATAACCATCCCAAAGTTTGAACAATTTAGTCTATCTTACTTTTTCTGCATGAACTAATTAGAAATTAAAATAACCTCTAGTTTAATTCTCTTGCTTCTAAATTGAATTCTTTACACCCAAGCGGTTTAAAAGAAAACTAAACAAATTTACAATTTCAGAACCAATCAAACAAATAAAGAACAGAAAAATTAATTACAATAAATTTAAACTATAAAGAAGTCAATATTTTAATTTAAAGAAAAAACTCAACAAGCAAAATCAATCATCATAGCTAGTGGTAGTGATAGAAATCGTTCTTAAAACCGAACCAGAAAACTACTCCAACATGTTCGCAGGAAAAGTACAAGAAGGAAAAGGAAAGATCCAAAGTACCGAGAGAGCGAGTTGTGTCCCCTTTTGTTTTCGTCCTAAAATGTATAACCTCCGAGTAACAAAACTCGTGAAATGATAAAAGTTCAGTTAACCCAATGCCTCCTCCCAAAGCCGCTGACTCCTCCAATTTTGTTGTACACAGCACTACCACAATTGACTTAAGTGGTTAATAAGGAAAATGAGTCAGAGTCTTCAAATTGGGCCAGCCGTCTTGTGGCTTCTCTCAGACATTTCATCGAGCAGCTTTCATGCACCAATATTTTTGGCCGAGCTAATGATACCATATTTCAAATTCGGCTCCTTTCTTAAAGTTCATTTGTGCAGGAATCGAACAGGACATGGGACGGAGGATTAAGTGAGGCTGCTGGTGAACTTCAGTTGCGAAAGGGACTTTGACAAAAGAGGCCGAATTAATTTGAAGAGATGTAGAGAGGAAAAGCTCAGAATATATTGTTTCGGCCAAGTCCACCAATAAGACACTGGGTTGAAAAAGACAACAGCCACCCATTTGACCAAAACGACACCATTTTGTCATTCCCTACAAGACATTAAAAAAAATACTATTAAGCCCCACTAAGCTGATAATGTCGTACAAAAGCCAAGCGATTATGAAATAAATAGAAACAATTAATAGGCATATCACATATTGGTCCTAAATCTTTATAAAAGATTGATTATTGGCCTTTAGTCTCACAGGAATATTGGGTTAGTACAAAAATGTTGGCACAAAAACCTAACCTATTGTGAAAAGAAAATTATACACAGTTTGAATTTATTGAAAAACAATTACTGAATAATTCAAATTAAAAATTAAAAATTTTAATGCTTTATAGTTACATTAGAATTAGCAAATTTTACAAAGTTAGAGACTGATATATAACAAACATTAAAAATTTAGGACTAATATACAATAACAAAGAGGTTAGAGGCCAATATACAACAGTAGTTATAGGATTAGGAGGAATGGTTCTTTTGTACACTATAAAGGCTTTACATAAGCCGACCCATTATTTTTCAATGTACACGTTTTGGTTACACGTAAAGCAATTCTAGCTCAGTGCGTAAAATAGCTGATTTGCTATCTAGAAGTTGCCAAATGTATGAATTTGCCACTTGTACTATTCATTGGCCTAAATTTTCCACTTAAAACATAGGAAAGGCACGATATTGCTACTAATAGCATGAATAACAGAAAATCAATTACTAATGCAATTATCGATTGAATCCATGCTTAGCCTTTGAACTTAGTTAATCACTAACGTAATTCTTCTTTGACGCCTTCCGCGATCGTCTTTTGTCTGGGACGTTTTGGGGTCACTTAATAACCCATTTTGCCGTCAGCTTTGTGTCCTAATTTGTCGTTAGACATGGACTTTTAGGATGATTTGTCCTCAGATTTGTAGTTCAAACATTTTCTTTTCTTCTTTGGGTCGGTAAGTCAATCTTCTTTTAACTTAAACTTTTAGGTCCCTTAAGCCTCTTAAAGATCTTGTGCCCTCATTTCAGAGGTTTATGTTAGATTTTGTTACGCCATTTCGGCTTTGTTTTCTTTGACCCCATTTAGGGCCTTTTATTTAGCTTGACCTTTAGCCGGTTAAGTAAGAGGTGTCGCCATCTCAAGTTATGTATGGGTTCTCTAAGATGAGACCTTGTTTATTTGAAGAGCACATGGAGAGTTCATGGAGATAACAAGGGTGAAAAGTCATGAAGATAACTCATGGAGATTCCTGAATAGTACTGATTTCATAATTGAGATTAGGAAAAGTAAGGTCACACATGATATCTAAGTGATAATTTCTAGGCAGCACTTTACAGTAAGAATCTAATAATTCATAGATGTCTCACTTAGGGTCGTCCCAATTGGATCCTAAGCCTAAGGCTCCATGGCCTGAATTTCATCCTATCGGCTCAAATTTTACACGGACTGTCCCTCTTGCTAGAATCCACTTCGTCTTAATCTTGACGTTGTGAAGTTGAGCCACTCTCTAAATGAAAACACTCGTATAAACCCTTGCATCTTCTGTTAATTCATCAACAAGGTCCACTTTAGGATTTAAGCCTTCGTTGTTGGCTTGGGTGTTAAATATTTGAACCTGAAATGATGGTTGAGCTACCTCAACTAGGATAAATGCCTTCGTTCCATAGATTAGTCACCACAACAAAAACTCATAAAAGCTATTGAAAAACAAAAATTACTGAATTTCAGTCACTATTTGGAGTCAATTTCTACTGTGTAGGGCTTACAAATTAGCAATTGACTAACGATTGAAAGGCTTAGTCGCTAGCCAGTCAGTTGCACTGGCCATTGAAATTTTTAAATTTAAGTCAATTTTCAGTTACTAAGACAACTTCAGTCGCTTTCTAGCTACTTCTACAACGAAATACAACACTCCCCACCTTTTTCTCCTTCTTCTTTATTCTCTTGTTCTTTTTTCTCATCAACTTGTTTCTAAGATTGATTGGCAACAAAAAAGAAAAAATGGGCCAAAAAATCTTCAACCTGACCAAGGTATGGCTCTCTGTATTCCTTTCCCTCTAGTTTCGTTACATCATCCGAATGACGACGTTTAGATCCA
Source organism: Aquilaria agallochum (assembly GCA_000696445.1). Lineage (NCBI taxonomy): Eukaryota > Viridiplantae > Streptophyta > Magnoliopsida > Malvales > Thymelaeaceae > Aquilaria > Aquilaria agallochum. Next base: position 23,462 of record KK902782.1, on the reverse strand, counting down.
CCATCAGCCTCATCATTTTTGTGCTTCCCATATTTTCATGTTCCTCCTCTCCTTAAATCTCTCCTCCATTCATTTCACTGGCATAGCCGGCTTCTTCATTGCCTAGCTTACCAATTTTAAGCTTCTACTCTTCACCTTCAACAAAGGCCCCCTTTCCTCCTGTTCCCTCTCTCTCCTTCACTTCATTGTCATTGCTTGCTTCCCCATCAAAATCCAACAATCTTTGAAAACCATCTAAGGGTCTCAAATTGTCTGTAAACTACACAACGAAGATGCTTCTTTTTGGGGTGTAGCTCTTTTAGTTTCATTTTAATTTTTGGCTTCATAAATTTATAAATTCATTAACATGCTTAGAATAATAATTTCAAATTAATTTTAATACCTACAACTAAATTTAAAAAATAAAACTATAACATTGCGATTGGCTTTCAGTTGCTCTTACATGCAACTAAAGGCATTAGTCATTTTATTTCAGGGCTTTAATTAAGCATGCCACTAATCTCTTTAGTCACTAGCTAGTCGCTTTTAGCTAGTGACTATGATTAAAGCAACTGCTCTTTTTAGTAGCTTATTGTGACTAATTACAACTGAAATAACAGTTTGTGGCAACGTCGGGTTGGGCCGTTTTCGGGAGTCGCCACCAATCTGTTTATGTTTAGGTCGATTGGACACCTTAAAATTTGGTCTGCGAGAGTTCGGGGATCGGGAGTACGGTTACGCTAAAACAATATTGTTATAGCGCCCAAAATTGGCACCTTAGTTGATTTTAATTTTATTTTCCTTTACTTTTAAATAATTTTCAGGTTATCAATAAATATATATTATTATTTTTTTATAATTTTTTTTTAATTAAAATTTTTTAATGAAGGTCGGACGAAATTGGGTGTCAACACAGTTACTTTAGTGCATTTTTCTTGTAGTGAGTGCAAAAGGACTTTCCCCTGTGGGCCTTCAAGGTGTCGTATAGTAGTCTCAAAGTACACTTTATAATTCTTCTACTTATCATGCAATTGCGAATTAGTGATTGGGTAAGGGTGTATGGCCTTTTCCTCACCAAACTTTTTGTATCTGGGCTTGGTCAAACTATTTATCATTATCTACGATGATGGCTCTTGGATAATTGAAGAAATTGATGATGTTCTTCAAGAGGAATTTTATCACCTAGGGTTTGTGATAGTTTCCAATAGCTCGGCCTCAACCCATGAAAAAGAACACCAAAGCATTCACTTTTTTATGAAAAATGTACACATCAAGAAAGAACCCCGAAGGTGAAATGGTTAGGGCTAATGCTGGCTGGTCTCATGTCAGTAAACATGGATATGCTTTAGCTATGTGATCGTAGAGGTCCATGAGACAATGGAATCAATGGAATTAGGTGGATTGACTAGATTTGGAGAAGTGTCATAGCTGAATTTTTAGGGTGAGTCCAATCAATGCCATTCGGCCGCAATTTGACTGTGATTTTGTGAAAACATTAATGTGGTGCCACATCTAATTTTTCTTGCTCCATGTGGCTGGACGTACACATGAGGACCACCTTGGTACAAGCTTTATAAATTGAAGGACCTCATCTAGAAATTCAAAAAAAATTTAGGTTGGCTTAGAAAACATAAAACTTTGAAAGTGAAAGTGTACTTCTCTTCATCCTCAATTAGAGATGAGCTCAAGGTTTGAAAAAAAAAAATGCCAAGGTACAATACTTTTTTTTATAAAATTAGCTAATAATCCTACGCTATGCAGCAGGTTTTGATTACGCTGCAATAGTCTATATCACTATAGTATATGCTACTTAAAGAAATATTTCCAAAAGTGTCTACACCATTATAATAATCTATATAATTATAGTAATTTATATCATGTGATAATTAGATCATAATAGTATCTACATCATTAAAGTTTATATTGTACAAATAGCACGTATTGTGAGTTTCATTAGATGTATGTTAGTCTTAGTTTGGAATGTATCTTTATCAGCATTTTCATTAGTCACTTGATAGATTATTGAAGGCCATGATAATAACAGAGTAGTGAGAATGAGTTTGTGTAGATATAATTGTCTTAAAACTTAAAAAGTTTTTTTTAAGAATCTTATAATAATTTTTTTTCATATAGGATATTTATAAATCTTAATTCCTAATCAAGAAAATTGGATACCATTAATTGAAAATTAAATGCTAGAAATGCCATTAAATTAGAAAAACTATATAAGAGTTTTTAAAGTTTGAAGCTATGTAAAAATCTTAATATCTAATACGTCATTTTATCCTCTAAATTGAAAATTAAGATTTTTAAATACTTTTAAATTTAAATTTTTTTTGTAACTTTATTCCTAATTTGGGTAAATCGGAAATAGACAAACTAAAAACACCAGCCTCCACAAAATGGCACCATTTCTTACACCATTTAATGAATGGTAATTTTGGCCACGTCCTTTATATATAGCAATAATAGTAATTAAAAAACAGAAACAAAAACATTTCCGAAAAAAGTAAAAGATAAAAAAATAAAATCGTTGTGGCTAAAATCAAGGATTTGATCATCGAATCTATAAGTTCGGGGACCAAAAGTGCATAAAGAACATACTCAAGAACCGAAAGAGCAATTGAACTATTAATTAAAGGGGAAAAAAAAAGATGAAACAATATGTTCTACTGAACAGTAAAAGCATCGTCCTTGCCACGACCATAAATTTTCGTAAAACGAAAATGCTATCGACACCGCATTTTCACTCACCGCCACACCACCGCCTGATGTGGCATGGTGATATGGCAAGGAAAGTTTATCATCAGCCATATTTGCACTTTTCTTAATTTTCTGTTGGAAAACAAAAAACAATAAAGTAATGCTCAATTTATTTTTTGATCACAGATTAACTGGTTCCAATTTGAGCGTTTTGTTTTTGTCTCAATTGGTTCTTGTTTGATTTGAGATATAATTTCAAGATTACAATGGACAAAAGGGCAAAAAGTTGCTCCTGCCGGGATTACACAGAGGGTGAAGAAGGGGAGACTGGAGATATCCAAAAGCTTTGTAAAACTTGAACTCTGACACATGAACACAAATGACCAGCTATTGCTAAGAAATACTTTCGTTGGCAGAAGATGTTCTTGTTGCATGACTGATAAACTCAACAAAGCCATGACCAGTTAGCAAGACAAGTATGCAATTTCAGAAATTTTTTGTATTGATTAGTGTATGCACAACAATTAGATGAGATTAGTCACCTTCATCTATGGCAGAAGGTCACAACCCCAAAGCAGCAAAATCTCCTCGGATCAGAGAGCTCTACTATAGCGGCATAATTAATGGAGTCCATCTGCCTAAGGAGGCATATGCTGCTGTTGCTGTTGTAGCAACATCATCCAGCATTGAATGGTGGTCAACTTCATATTGACTAAAGGTGCACAAAATGGAAATAAAGGAATAAACTGTGGATTCCAATTCTTTTTTTTTTCTTTCGAAGAAAATGGTGATATGGTGAAGCTGATGTGGAAGATGGTGGAGATTTTGGTGCTTATTTGGCGGTGCTCATAGCAGGGCTCTAAATTTTAATGCAGGAATTTTAGATGATAGGAAACTTTGGAATCGAAAAGAACCAAATAAGATACAACAAAACCCAGTTTCCGCCAAGAAGTTCCAGCGACTCGATCGGTGACAGGGTTGGATTAGCCGCTTCCAACTGATTGACTAGCTCCAAAACCTCCGCCTGAACTTTCGAACTCACCTGGAACCCAAGCTCTATATCGAAAACTGTATTCACCAGGCACCACTTCAAATCCGCCACTCACTCATCAATCATCACCTCCATCTCTTCCGCCGCCTTCACTTGTGTAAGCTGCCATTACCTGTCACTTACTCTTCCTCTCACTCGTTCTCTCCCATAAAATGATCTAATTTTGGCACATTCATCGGCTTGCGTTTGGGCGTCCTCGCCCCATTCATCGGTGATGCCAGTGATGGTATTGCTGGGATCCTAATCGGCGCCTAGGTCTCGAGCGAATTCAGATGAGGAGGCATGAGCAGAAACGAGTTTGAAGAGTGAGAGGGTATTGCGGGGTTTGGAGGAGCAAAGAGGGTAGAGGACAAAAAAAAAGAGAGTCGGCTTTGAGAGAGATAGAGAGCGATGACTTGGGGTTTTGAAAATAGAAGAGAGAAGATTGGTGGGAGGAGCACAGTGGGCTCATTTATTGGGTGGTTGCTGAAAGAGGTGATCATCGAATCTGATTTTTTACGTTTTTTAATCCAAGCTAAATTTCTATATATGGTGATAAGTTTTTTTTTTTTTTAAATTTATGGCACAATTGAGAGGAAGTGAGAAGTTTGGTTGCGGCGGTCAAAGTTAGAGGCTCCAAGGATGGGTTTGTTGTGGGGGAAGGATGGGATGGGAGGAGGTAGACGACGGGTTTGCTGTGGGGGAAGAATGGAATGGGATTGGGTAGGAGAAGACTAGAAGAGGAATAGAGATGGTGGTTGAAGTGTGGATTTTACTAAGCTTGAGGTTGCTTTTAAGCAGGAAGTGAAAAAGTAGAGACTAAAGTTGGTATTCCACTAAAATTCCGTTAAATTTAACTGGAAAATGACGGAATGATGACAATTGAGATACTTTATAGCACACTAGAGACTATGATAAAACAAAGGTTAGAAACCTGTTTAAGATAAAATGAAAAAGGTAGAAATAATAAATGAATTTTACGTGTTTCTTAATCAAAAATAGGATTTTGAATTATGATTTACTGTGAATAAAAATTGGCGGTTTACTTACAAATTTGCTCATGGTCACAAGGGTTTGATCGTCATTTTGGCCCCAAAAAAAAAAGTTGATGCAGAATTGAGCTTTTTAAAGAACTTTGGGCAAAATCAAAACTTTGTGGAAGTTAAGGCCCAATTCTCAAGTTCTCATAAAATTGCGGACAAGTGTTGTGTCCAATTAGAAATACCAGTAGGTGAGGGGGCTGAATTGAGAGTTCAAGATTCCTTGAGGGTTGATCTAAAGTTCTAACAATAATGATTATGTGGGGTAAACTTTGTTTGTGGCTCCTATCCTTTTTCCATTATGCTAAACGGGTTGCTAACTTTTATTTTATCCTTTTAAAGTCCCTAACCTCTTTATTTTTATTTTAAGCGTGGTCATTCTATCAATTTTACAGTTAAATTTAACAAGAGTTTGTGAACAATTCTAACTTTAATCCCAACATTTTCCTCCTCATGCTTAAAGTACTTTAACATGTAAATTTAATACGTCAACCCTCTTTTACATCCATTTGAACTCCCTGGAAAAAAATAATCAGCTCCTCTCCGGCCCCGCCCTAGTTTGGCTAGATTGCTCTGGTCGCAGCTACGAGATCCTTCTTTCATCATAGAGCGAGAGGTTCATAATTGTTGTGACACCGTTCTCCTGAAGTTGTGTGTCGAACGATGAGATCGGCAAAATTAACGGCTTAATCGCGTTAGGTTTCTCGATCTTGGTTTGGTTCTCTAGCTTGTTCTTCACCAGAAGCAATAACATCGATTACCACATAGAGCTGTTGGTGGCTTTAGCGCAAGTTGTAAAAAAAAAGCACGTCGTACACGTGAGTAATGAATTCCGAAACCCATATAGGCATCATCAGAAACACAAAACTTGGTGATCAAATCGAAGACCTGTTACACAATGAGATCATCATTGGAAGAATTGAGAATGCAGATGAGGAGAGAGATGAAGAAGTAAGAGTGGAAAGATAGGAGCGACTTGAGAGAAGATGGCCGAGAGAGGGCGAGAGAGAGCTGTGACAGTGCATAAGAGACCTAAACTATGGGGGCGCGAGGGTTAGAGAAAAAGAGAAGTCGGATGGAGCCACAACCAAATCCGCTAGCGCCAACTCTTGCTTCTCCTGACTTTGATACACATGAAGTCTGACTTCGCTGACAATGTTGTCTCTGGGACAACCAACAGCCTCAAAAGCTCGAAATCACCCACTTGGATCAAGGAATTGAATCTTGGTCCATTTGCTGGGGTTATACGAACATTGAATTTACGATCTTTCTCCTCACGCCCTCCAGGTTGAGGCGGCTACGCGGATCTTTCTCCTGGCACCGCTGAAGTTGACCCGGTGGCTGTCGTCATGGAGCCTGTTCCGCTGGTTATAAAGGAGGATGCTGGGAAGACGAGGAGCTAGGAGATCGTGCTCGGGTGGAACAAACTTGGCCATAACAGAGTCTAACGACAACGACAATTTCACTGATGATGGAGAGTCAGAATCTGCAGTGGGTGCAGGGGAAAGTTGACGGAGATCAAGGGAGGAGGCAGCAGCAACGGATGAAATAGATTTTTTTTCTGGGGAGTTGACTATTTTTGTTCTAGGGAGTTGAAATGAATGAGAAAAAATGGTTGATACGTTAAATTTATAGGTTAAAAGGTACTTTGAGTTAGAAGAAGAAAATGTAAGGATTAAAGTTAGAATTTTCTCTAAAATTCTGTTAAATTTAACCATAAAATTGATAGAAAGACTGCACTTGAGATAAAAATAGGGAGATTAAAGACTTTAAGAAAACAAAATAAAAGTTAGGCATCCCTTTAGGACAATACAAAAAGCTTAAGAACCACAAATAAATTTTACCCAAATTTTGTGCTATGAGATTTCATAAGCGAATTAAGAGGCTTGACATCGAACATTCTTAAACTAGCTTTGCAAACCGAGTCACATATCATATAACTTTTTATAGTGAAGAATAATTCATTTAAATCTTGTATTGTCTGGTGAGAAAACAGTACAATTTGTCTGTCTAGCACAATTATGTGCATTAGGCGTCTATCATGATACCAGCCATAAAAGAAATTTTTATTCAATTTTTTAGTTTTGACATTTATAAGCGAAATATATACTGATTGATTGATTGCACAGCAAAGTTTTTTTATACGTAGGACAATTTTTTACGTTTTATATGGGGCTGTAAGTTTTGGGTTTAGGGTCGACGTTTAGGTAGAAATCCAAAAATTTCAAACAATTTCTCCATCCAAAAAATGCAACACAATCTGATCCTATTTCTTGTCTCGATCCAAACTGATCATAACCTGAAAAATATAGGGTTATGGTCGAGTTTACTCGACAACCTACCCCGGCCACCATTTTCTATGCCTCTTTATCTCTGATCCCATCCATTCTTGTCCCATCCGCCATGTTAGTGTTAATTTAACAACGATCTAAAGTAGTGATAGCCAAAAGGCTATCGCCTCCCCCAGCATCAATTTCCCCGAAGGTTTGACCGGGGAGCCTGACGTAGCTCGGAAAGAAGCATTGCCGCAGACCTCGGCAGAAGCGAGATCGGGCATGACGAAGTAAGCACTTCGGCTGAAACGCCAGGTTATCTAAATGTGTTGTTG
>KK902781.1:26761-37194 GCA_000696445.1 Aquilaria agallochum | reverse complement strand
AGGAAGCCACCACTGCTAGATTCATCAATGGCCTTAACCATGAGATTGCCAACAAAGTGGAGATGGTGCCATATGTCAACATGGATGATTTGCTTCACCATGCCACTAAGGCCAAAAGGATCATCCGTTACCGCCTCAACAAATAGGAAAATTACAGTATAAAGGCATAATGGTTATAAACCCTTATATAGTGTAATTTTTACCATAGTGAATGAAATGTGAAGGGTAAACTCAATAATCTACACCTCCTTAAAAGATTACAATGGTTACTTGGTGCTAAAGGAAACCCTAGAAGATTGCTTGTTTTACAAGTAATCTATGGGTCTTATTGCAAGATTTCAAGACTTGGGTACTCAATTGTACAACTCTAAAAGAGAGATTTTGGAAGGATTTGAATGATATGGAAGCAATTTTTGGAGGCTTAATTACATAAAGGAAACCAAAGCTATGATTCAAGAACCAAGGACAACTAGGTGTACAATTGTTCCAAAAAATAACATAAGGATGGGATAACTTTTGACAAGAGTCAAAGATGGCCATTTCTAGGATTATCCCAGCCTTTTATTTCCAGGTTCTAAGGTAAAAAATTTGGGCTAAATATTAGCCAAAAAGTCCTTGCTTAAGGCATACTTATAGTGACCTAAGTGAAGGTTAAGGTTAAACTAATTAAATAAAGTAAAATATCTTGATTTCTTGCCTTTCCTTGGCCATTTCGTCCATAACCAGACACAGCCTTCTTCCTTAGGTCTTCCATAGGCTTCAAATGACACCACATCTCAAGCTCTCAAGAAATCAAAAAGGAAGGCAATCGGATGCACCAGGAACAAGAAAAACCCTAATTTTTGGGTTTGTTGTGTATCTCTTGAAGATTTCAGCTTTCACAGCTTAGGTAAGGGTTTATCTTCATTTTTTATGGTTGTTTACTGTCTTAAGATGGTGGTCAAGCATCCATGAAGCTATGACCATGCTTGGAAGAGAGCAAATAGCTCAAGGAACGAAGTATGGGTTAAGGGGGAGTGCATGAACAAGGTTCTAACCTTACTTTTTTTCATGCACTAAGATGGCAGTGTTTATAGGGGTTCCTAGAGCCCAAGTTAGTACTAAATAAAACCAATTAACCTCCTAAGAGCAAGCGTTAGCTTGAGGAGGGCTGCCATAGTGATTACATATTGTTTATTTTATTGTTTATGGACTAACCCTAATGATGTATTGCTGCCAGCAGTGCATTTGATTGTCTTCTTTTTGTTTGTGCATTTGGATGGCTATATTTTTGTATATGTGATTTGTTTCTGTGTTTTTATGTCTTTGGATTTCAGGTATGTTTCTGGGAATTCAAGTTTCTAATGATAAGCTCTTACTAAGTTTCATTCAAGAAACTTACCCCCTTTCTGTCCATTTCAAGTTCAGCAGAAAGATCACATTCAAAATGACCTTTATTGTTTGAGTTTTGATCCGAAATTTGAGGTACAAGAACTTCCATGTGTATAGTTATGATCTGAAAATTTTGGTGATTTTATGAGCACATTTGGTATTTTTAGTGGTGGTACTTATTGTGTTGTGCAGCAGCTGTCCAGCATCCCGTTTCTGGGGTCCATTGCATTTCAGGCACTCCTGTAACCTAGGTTGCGTATCTAGCTGAGTTAAGACCATTTTTTAGTGCATGTATTCATGTACATGTATAGTATGTAAAATGAGACAAGTATGTGAACATTTGAGTAATGTTGTGGCTATGTATGTGATGTGGTGCAAAGCAGCCTAAGTGTGAATGATAGGCTGCTTAGTTGTAAATTCTGTTCTGGCCACATAAAGTTGCTAGATGCAAGAGAATGTAATTCATATGTGTATTGGACATGGATGGGATAGCCTTGGAGGGCTTTATCTTTGTGAATGAAGTGTTTGAATGGTTTGGAAAAATTGTATGGGCAAAATAGTCCAAAAGTTGCCAGAATTTTGACCTTGTAACTAAAGTTGAATATCTCCCTGTGTAGAATGAATCTTCATATTAAATTTTGATTACAGCTAGAGGACATCTAGAGGTTTAACTAGGATTTATAATTTCTGGATTTAGAGCCCTGTAGCCAAAGATATGATGTTGCAAAGTTGGCTAAGTTACTATTTATTTGGTCAAAATTTTGTAACCAACTTCAAAAATCCATAACTTGGTCCATAGGTGGGCTATTGATGTAAAAAAAAATTCCTTGGTTTGCTCTAAGTCTCTACTTGATAATTTAGTGAAGAAAATAGGGGGTATATGGCTAGAATGATACATTTTATTAGAGGAAGTTTGGGTGCAGTGGCTGGAATTTTTAAACCTAGTAAGAATGCTTAATGTGTGGAAGCCAAAACTAAGACTTGTGCTAGTGTTTTTCTTCTTAGCTGCCATGGTCTGCATAAATGTGAATATGTGTATTACGGTTAGACCGATATGCATGTATTTACATAGTGCTCAAGAGGGTCACTTGAGTATGTACACTAGGGGTGTTGTTCTGATGATCTACAGGACACACCAATCCTGGGAGTTTAAATGCACAATTTTGGCACCATAATTGGATTACCCCAGAGTGGGTAACAGAAGTTGGTATTAGAGCATGGTTTGTACATGTACATAGCATATAGTTGCATTGCATGCATCTACATACATGAAGTCAGCTTGGTCAGCTGCTAGTGTCAAGTACCATTGAAATACCTATGATATTTATATATGCTCTATGATGGATCATCAATGCAGGAAGTAAACATGGTTGCCACAAGGAGAGGGGAACCACCCCGAAGGCCTCCTACTGATTCTAGGCAAGAAGGAAATGGGCATAATAGAGGGAATCGGGGGCAATAGGGGGTACCAAACCCTGAAGTGCCTCAGGTTTGGTTCGAGCTTCAGAGGAAATTAGCTCTAATCAATGAAAACTTAATGAGGTTGATTCAAGCACAATAGCAGGGAGTCCAAGTAGCTCTAGCAAAACCAGTTCAAGATGCACAGCAGCAACTAGAAGAGGATACTATGAACACATCTACATATGTTCATTCTGGAAGCTTGAAAGGCACAAATGATGAAACTGTTGATGAAGAAGATGATGATGGGAGAAATCCAAGAGGAAGAAGACTAAGGTCTCAAATTGGTTAGGTGTCTAGGACCAATCCCTCAGTCTATGACCATTCCTCCACTAGGAATGAGATTGAGGATGGCTATGAGTGAAGATCCAAGAGGAGGCAGAGAGATCATAGAGAGCATCACCATATAGACGGCTCTCATAGATCCAGGAGACATAGGTCAGAGGATCTAGAAGGCCTAGATGAGGTCAGACTGTTGGAGAGGTTCCAAGGCCTAAGACCTCTACAGTTTGATGGAAGAGCTGGGTCAGAGAGAGCTAAGGAGTGGTTAATCTTCATTGAGAAAATGTTTGAGAGGATGCCACTTAGCTCCACTAAAAGAGTGCCACTGGCTACCTACAATCTGGTAAGCAGTGTGGAGATGGTGGAGGAGCACCAGAGATAGATATGCTGTCCAGAAGAGTAGAAGGCCAGGAGAAGACATGGAAATGACTTGGCTAGAGTTTACACAGCTGTTTCAGGAGTAGTACATTAGTGATGCTATCAAGGATAGCAAGCTGAATTTGATGCTCTAAGGCAAGACAACCTCAGTGTCCTAGAGTATGAGCACAAATTTAATCAGTTGGTGAGGTATGCTCCTCAGTATCATGGACTGGAGGATTTGAAGGCCAAAAGATTTGTAAAAGGCCTAAAGTCAGACATTAGAAAGGCTGTTAGACCTTTTGGAGTAGTGACATATTATGAAGCAGTGCAGAAAGCTTTATTAGTAGAGCAAGAAGAGTATGAGACTAAGTACTTTCCCAATGGACCAGGGGAAAGTAGTCAAGCAGGAGGCAAGCAAAAAAAGCCACCATATGGCAAGGGAATTGCCAGGAATTCCTATTTTGGTGGTGAGGGCAAGGTTAAGGGGAAGTTCCCTGGCCTAAGGTGGCCTAAATGCAAGAATTTTCATGGAAAGAAACCTTGCTATTTTGACACCCAAGGGTGTTTAAGATGTGGATCCATGGATCATTGGATCAAAGACTGCCCACAGGCTTAAAGGAGGCCAGAAGAGCAAGGTCTAGTAAGGCCTATTGGGGTAGGATCTAGAGGGGGAGCACCTAGGGAGGGACAGCAGAGGCTAGTTCCTCCAGGGCCTCGGCCTCTAGTGCAGAGAGCTGGTAGAGTCTTCCAAGTGGGGAGGCCAGAGACATCAGAGCAGGGATGAGCACTAAGAGGTAACATATACCTTAATGGTATGCCTGTTAGTGTTCTGTTTGATACTGGTGCATCTGTGTCTATAGTGACTAGGAAATTTGTTGATGCCATGAAATTGCCTACTGAGATCATGCCTAGGATATCCTTAGTGAAAACAGCAGGTAGTCAATGTCTTTTCACTAATGACCTAGCTAAGGATTGTGAGCTAGTAGTAGGAAAGACTAAGGTTATGACTAATCTGCTAGTGTTGGACATTCCTAAGTATGATTTAGTGCTAGGTATGAATTGGCTTGCTAAGTATAACATAAGAATTGATTGTGCTAAGAGGGAAATCACGTTGCTTGATGGTGAAGTGCATGCATTAGTGAATTCTAAGGAATTAGTGTATGAAATGCATGGCATGGAGCTAGAGGTACTAGATGAGATACCTGTGATTTCTGAGCATGATTATTGTTATGCATTGAATCAATTGCACTGTGACGAATAAGTGGATAGAATACCTATAGTGAAGGATTTTCCACAAGTCTTTCCTAAAGACCTACCAGGTATTCCTCCACAAAAGGAGATTGAGTTTGAAATCAAGCTACAACCAGAAGCTAGTCCAGTATCCATACCTCCTTACAGAATGCCAATTAGAGAGATGAATGAGCTCAAGAAACAACTTGATGAACTTCTTGAAAAAGGGTTCATAAGGCCAAGTGTTTCACCATGGGGGCCCCCTGTTCTCTTTGTGAAAAAGAAGGATGGATCTTTAAGACTATGCATTGACTATAGGAAGCTCAATGTAGTGACTATCAAGAACAGGTATCCACTCCTAAGGATTGAGGATCTTTTTTATCAACTCAAGGGAGCTAAGATCTTCTCCAAGATAGATTTAAGATCTGGATACTTTCAATTAAGAGTAAAGGAAGAGGACATCCCTAAGACTGCATTTAGGACCAGATATAGGCATTATGAGTACACAGTCATGCCATTTGCTTTGACTAATGCCGCAGCTACTTTCATGGACCTGATGAATAGGGTGTTCAGACCACATCTGGACAAATTTGTGGTTGTGTTCATTGATGACATCCTAGTCTATTCCAAGGATGAAAATGAACATGAACATCATTTGAAGATTGTCTTAAAGACTCTGTTGCAGCATCAGCTTTATGCCAAGTTATCCAACTGTGAATTCTGGATAAGAGAAGTGTCTTTCCTAGGACACATCATAGATGCACAAGGCCTTAAGGCAAACCCTGAAAAGGTCAATGCAGTGCAAGAGTGGGAAATATCAAAGACTGTTAAGGAAATTAGAAGTTTTGTAGGATTAGCTGGATACTACAGGAGATTTGTATCAGGCTTTTCCATGATTGCCTCAATTCTTACTCATCTGACCAAGAAAGGTCAAAGATTTGAGTGGACTGAAAAGTGTGGAAAGAGTTTCCAAGAGCTCAAGCAGAGGTTGATTGAAGCCCCAGTGTTGATTCTTCCTGATCTAAGTAAGCCCTACATCATATATATAGATGCATCTAGATCTAGGTTAGGTTGTGTGCTTATGCAAGACAGAAATGTCATTGCTTATGGGTCAAGGAAGTTAAGAACCCATGAGAAAAATTATCCCAGCCATGACCTAGAACTGGGAGCAGTGATTTTTGCTCTGAAACAATGGAGACATTACTTGATGGGTAGTTCCTTTGTGATCTACACTGACCATAAGAGCCTAAAGTACTTGTTCACTCAGAAAGAGTTGAACATGAGGCAAAGGAGATGGTTGGAGTACATCAAGGACTACGACTGCGGTATAGAGTACAAAGAGGGCAAAGGCAATCTAGTAGCAGATGCCTTGAGCAAGAAGTACACAGGAATTCTGAAAGAAGGATCCATAGCTGATCATGATGACCAGAATAGTCTGTTATGCCTATAGTATTAATGGCATAAGTGGGAGGAATTTCAAATCTACACATTGACAATTCAATCTAGATGGATTGAAGAAGCCAAAAAGGCACAGGAGACAGATCTTGATCTGAAAAGGATTTCAGAAGAGGAAAAAGGTTCCGTGTATCAATTCTTTGCCTACAAGCAAGGATTACTGTACTTCAAGAACCAAATCTATGTGCCTAAAGGACCAAAGCTTAGGGATGAAATACTCGAAGAAGCTCACACAAGCAAGTTGAACATACATCCAGGAAGTGAGAAAATGTATAAAGACTTGAAGACTCACTTTTGGTGGCCAAACATGAAGAGAGACATAGTTACTTATGTCTCCAAATGTGCTGCATGCCAGAGGGTAAAGGTAGAGTACCAGAAGCCAGCTGGTACCCTACAGACTCTACCTATACCAGTGAGGAAGTGGGGCAACATAACCATGGACTTTTTGATTGGGTTGCCTACGACCAGGTTAAGGCATGATACAATCTGGGTCATTGTGGATAGGCTAACCAAATGTGCCCACTTCTTAACTATGAAACTCACAGACTCCTTGGAGAAGTTAGCGCAGAAGTATGTCCAAGAGATAGTGAGATTACATGGAGTGCCAGACTCCATTGTATCTGATAGAGATCCAAGATTTACAGCTCGGTTTTAGAGTGCTTTTCATAAAGCACTAGGAACCAAAATCCATCTGAGTACTGCTTATCATCCTCAGACAGATGGCCAATCTGAAAGGGTGAAACAGATACTGGAAGACATGCTTAGGAGCTATGTGTTGGATTTCAGAGGTGAATGAGACCAACACTTTCCATTGGTGGAATTCTCATATAACAATAGTTACCAAAGTACCATTGGCATGGCACCTTATGAAGCATTATATGGAAGAAGGTGCATGACACCCCACTGTTGGGTGGAAGCCTCAGATAGGCTAGAGTTAGGTCNAAACTACTGCCAAGATCAAGAAGATTCAAGAGAGATTAAAGGCAGCCAATGAAAGGACCACGACCTATGTGAATAAAAGAAGGAGAGACTTGGAGTTTGAGGTTGGTGACAATGTTTGGTTGAAAGTTGCACCAACCAAAGGCACTGTCAGATTTGGCAGATGAACCAAGTTAGCTCCAAGATATATTGGTCCTTATGAGATCTTGGACAGAGTTGGCAAGGCAGCATACAGGTTAGCTCTACCGCCTAGCATGTCAAGTGTTCATAATGTTTTTCATATCAGTATGCTTAGAAAGTGTCTATTGGACACAAAGCATGCTATAGTAGTGGAAGACATACAGTTGGAACCTAACTTGACATATGAAGAGAAACCTATAGCTATCTTAGCCAAGGATACCAGAAGGTTAAGAAACAAACTGATTCCCATGGTTAAAGTACAATGGTCAAACCATTTTGAAAAAAAGGCAACCTAGGAAACTGAGAAAGAAATTCTAGAAGGGTATCCAGATGAGTACCCCAAGCTAAGGGCAATTTTGGAGGACCAAAATTTTTAAGGGGGGGGAGAAATGTTACCACCTCAACAACTGGGAAAATTACAGTGTAAAGGCATAATGGTTATAAACCATTATATAGTGTAATGTTCACCATAGTGAATAAAATGTGAGGGGTAAACTCAATAATCTACACCTCCTTAAAAGATTACAATGGTTACGTGGTGCTAAAGGAAACCCTAGAAGATTGCTTGTTTTACAAGTAATCTATGGCTCTTATTGGAAGATTTCAAGACTTGGGTATTCAATTGTACAACTCTAAAAGAGAGATTTTGGAAGGATTTGAATGCTCTGGAAGCAATTTTTGGAGGCTCAATTACATAAAGGAAACAAAAGCTATGATTCAAGAACCTAGGACAACTAGGTGTATAATTGTTCCCAAAAGTAACTTAAGGATGGGAAAACTTTTGACAAGAGTCAAAGATGGCCGTTTCTATGATTATCCCAGCCTTTTATTTCCAGGTTCTAAGGTAAAAAATGTGGGGTAAAGATTAGTCAAAAAGTCCTTGCTTAAGGCATACTTATAATGGCCTAAGTGAAGGTTAAGGTTAAACTAATTAAATCAGCTTATGTTACCCACTCCGGAGTAATCCAATTATGGTGCCAAAATTGTGCATTTGAACTCCTAGGATTGGTGTGTCCTATAGGTCATCAGAACAACGCCCCTAGTGTACATACTCAAGTGACCCTCTTGAGCACTATGTAAATACATACATGTTGGTCTAACCGTAACACACATATTCACATTTATGCACACCATGGTAGCTAAGAAGAAAAATACAAGCACAAGTCTTAGTTTTGGCTTCCACACATTAAGCATTCTTACTAGGTTCAAAAATTCCAGCCTCTGCACCCAAACTTTCTCTAATAAACTGTATCATTCTAGCCATGTACCCCCCTATTTTCTTCATTCCCTTATCAATTAGAGATTTATATCAAACCAAGGAATTTTGTTTTACATCAATATCCCACCTATGGACAAAGTTATGCATTTTTTAAGTTGGTTACAAAATTCTGACCAAATGAACAGTAACTTAGCCAACTTTGCAATATCATATCTTTGGCTACAGGGCTATAAATACAGAAATTCCAAGTCCCAGTTAAACCTCTATATGTCCTCTAGGTATAGTCAAAATTTCATATGAATATTCATTCTGCATAGGGAGATATTCAACTTTAGGTACAGGGTCAAAATTCTGGCAACTTTTGGACCATTTTGCCTATACAATTTTTCCAAACCATTCAAACACTTCATTCACAAAGATAAAGGCCTCCAAGGCTATCCCATGCATGTAAAATACACATATGAATTACATTCTCTTGCATCTAGCAACTTTATGTGGCCAAAACAGAATTTACAAGTAAGCAGCCTATCATTCACACTTAGGCAGCTTTGCACCACATCACATACATAGCCACAACATTACTCAAATGTTCACAAACTTGTCTCATTTTACATACACTACATGTTCATGCATACATGCACTACAAAATGGTCTTAACTCAGCTAGATATGCACCCTAAGTTACAGGAGTGCCTGAAATGCAATGGACCCCAGAAACGGGATGCTGGACAGCTGCTGCACAACACAATAAGTACCATCACTAAAAATACTAAATGTGCTCCTAAAATCACAAAAATTTCCAGATCATAACTAGATACATGTAAGTTCATCTATCTGAAATTTCAGATCGAAACTCAAACGATAATGCAGTTTGAATGTGATCTTTCTGCTGGACCTGAAATGGACAGAAAGGAGGTAAGTTTCTTGAATGAAACTTAGTAAGGGCTTATCATTAGAAATTTGAATTCCCAGAAACATACCTGAAATCCAAAGACATAAAAACGCAAACACAAAGCACATATACAAAAATATAGCCATCCAAATGCACAAACAAACAGAACAAAATCAAATGCAACGCTGGCAGCAATACATCATTAGGGTTAGTCCATAAACAATCAAATAAACAATATGTAATTACTATGGCAGCCCTCCTCAAGCTAATGCTTGATCTTAGGAGGTTAATTGGTTTTAGTTAGTACTAACTTGGGCTCTAGAAACCCCTGTAAACACTGCCATCTTAGTGCATGAAAAACAGTAAGGCTGGAACCTTGTTCATGCACTCCCCCTTAACCCATACTTGGTTCCTTGAGCTTTTTGCTCTCTTCCAAGCATGGTCATAGCTTCATGGATGCTTGACCATCATCTAAAGACAGTAAACAACCATGAAACATGAAGATAAACCCTTACCTAAGCTGTGAAAGCTGAAATCTTGAAGAGATACACAACAAACCCGAAAATTAGGGTTTTTCTTGTTCCTGGTGCATCCGATTGCCTTCCTTTTTGATTTCTTGAGAGCTTGAGCTATGGTGTCAATGGAAACCTCTAAGGAAGAAGGCTGTGGCTTTTTATATCCAAAATGGCCAAGGAAAGGCAATAAATCAAGATATTTTACTTGATTTAATTTGTTTAACCTTAACCTTCACTTAGGTCACTACAAGTATGCCTTAAGCAAGGACTTTTTGGCTAATATATAGCCCACATTTTTGACCTTAGAACCTGGAAATAAAAGGCTGGGATAATCCTAGAAATGGCCATCTTTGACTCTTCTCAAAAGTTATCCCATCCTTAACTTATTTCTGGGAACAATTGTACACCTAGTTGTCCTAGGTTTTTGAATCATAGCTTTTGTTTCCTTTATGCAATTGAGCCTCCAAAAATTGCTTCCATAGCGTTCTTGGAAGGATTTGAAAGCTATGGAAGCAATTTTTGGAGGCTCAATT
>KK902781.1:0-16266 GCA_000696445.1 Aquilaria agallochum | reverse complement strand
TACCCAAGTGGCCCTCTTGGGCACTATGTAAATACATGCCTATTGGTCCAACCATCACACACATATTCACATTTCATGCACACCATGGCAGCAAAGAAGGAAAACACTAGCACAAGTCTTAGTTTTGGCTTCCACACATTAGGCAATCATGTTTAATTCTAGTGATCAGCCACTGCGCCTATAACTTCCACTAAAAAAATGTATCATTCTAGCCTCATACCCCCATGTTTTCTTTGCTCCATTATGAAGTAGAGACTTACAGCAAACCAAGGAATTTTTTTTTACACCAATAGCCCACCCATGGACCAAGTTATGGATTTTTGAAGTTGGTTACAAAATTCTGACCAAATGAACAGTAACTCAGCCAACTTTGCAACATCATATCTTTCGATACAAGGATCCAAATCCAGAAATTCAAAATTCCAGTTCAACCTCTAGATGTTATCTAGGTGTGGTCAAAATTTCATAACAAGATTCATTCTACACAGGGAGATATTAAACTTTAGGTACACGGTCGAAATTCTGGTAACTTTTAGACCATTTTGCCCATACAATTTTTCCAAACCATGCAAACACTTCATTCACAAGGGGAAAGCCCTCCAAGGCTATCCCATATATGTCCATTACACATAGGAATTACATTCCATTTCTTTTGACAAACTTTTTGTGGGCAAAACAGAATTTACAAGTAAGCAGCCCATCATTCACACTTAGGCAGTTTTGCACCACATCACTTACATAGCCCAAACATTACTCAAATGTTCACATATTTGTCTCATTTTACATACAATACATGTACATGCATACATGCACTACAATATGGTATTAACTCAGCTAAATACGCTCCCTAGGTTACAGGAGGTCCTGAGACACAATGGACCCCAAAAACAGGATGCTGGACAGCTGCTGCACAACACAGTAAGTACCACCATTAAAAATACAAAATGTCCTCCTAAAATCACCAAACTTTCCAGATCATAACTAGACATATGGAAGTTCATGTACCTGAAAATTCAGATCAAAAATCAAACCACAAGGTTAGTTTGAAAGTGATCTTTCTACTGGACCTGAAATGAAAGAATTGAGGGGAGTAAGTTTCATTGAGAAACTTAGTAAGGGTAGCACTTGGATTCAATAGGCAATGTAACCATCATTAAAACCTGCATCCAAAGACACTAAAACANTCTTTTTGCTGGTGGAGGCCGAAATTTAGAGAGCAAAGGTGGTCTTGACT
This sequence comes from Aquilaria agallochum, assembly GCA_000696445.1. Classification (NCBI taxonomy): domain Eukaryota; kingdom Viridiplantae; phylum Streptophyta; class Magnoliopsida; order Malvales; family Thymelaeaceae; genus Aquilaria; species Aquilaria agallochum. Next base: position 15,032 of record KK902781.1, on the reverse strand, counting down.
ACTTAAATAGTCAAAAGTACACTAAACACACTTAAGTAGTCTTAACCTTGTCTTATGTCATTTTCCTTGCTACAAGACTATGGTTTCTTAGTCTTAATCTCTTGGCCCACATTTGACCATCCTTATCTTCCTTTAGCAGCCCTCCTTATGTGGGATAACCCCACAAAACTTCCATTTGACTTAAGTCATAGACATACACATCTTAAGGCCTACATTAGAACACTTAGGTCCTTTATGCCTTTTTGTGTTTTCTTTGTCCTTAGTTGTCTTCCATAAGCAATTTGGTCCTCCAATAGCACTTTTATACCATTCATATCCTTCCCATAACTCTCCAAATCTCTTTTGTGAAAGTTTTGCAATTGAGTACCCGAATTTCCAAAATCTTACAAAAAAGTCCATAGGTTGCTTGACAAACAAGCAATCCTTAAGGCTTTTCTTGAAGACCAAGTTACCAACTTGGAATACTTTTAAGGAGGTGTTGATCATACCTTTTACCCCCCACACTACAATCACTATGGTGAGAATTACACAATATAATGGTTTTTAGCCATTATGATGCACTTGTAATTCTCCCATTTTGTGAGGTGGTAACATATTTAGAATAAAATGGAAACATTCACAACTTCTTCAAAATGAAAACAAATGTTTACAACTTGTTTAAAAGGAATTGGAAACATTCAAAACATGATTGGAATGAAATGGAAAATTCACAACTTATTTAGAATGAAATGGAAACATTAACAACTTGTTTGGATTGAAATACAAGCATTCACAGCTAGCTTACAATGAAATGAAGACATTCACAACCTGGTTTGACTGAAATGGTCCCATTCACAACTAGTTTAGGAAGAAATGGAAACATTCACACCTTGTTTGGAATGAAATCGAAATATTAACTCATTGTTTGGAATGAAATGGAAACATTTACAAGTACTTTGGAATGAAATGGAAGTATTCACAAGTACTTTGGAATGAAATGGAAACAATCACAACTAGTTTTGAATGAAATGGAAACATTCACAACTTGTTTAGAAAGAAATGGAAACATTCATAACTTATTTGGAATGAAATGGAAACATTCATAACTAGTTTAGAATGAATGGGAAAATTCACAACTTGTTTGAAATGAAATTGAAACACTCACAACTAGTACCAAATGAACTAGATACATTCACAACTAGTTTAAAAGAAAATGGAAACTTTCACAACTAGTTTGGAGTGAATGAAAATATTCACAAGTTGTTTGGAATGAAATGGAATCATTCACAACTTGTTTGGAATGAAATGGAAACATTCACAAATTGTTTAGAATGAAATGGAAAGATTCACAACTTGTTTCAAATGAATGGAAACATTCACAAGTAGTTTGGAATGAATTGAAACATTCATAACGTGTTTGGAATGAAATGGATACATTGACAACGTGTTCCGAATAAAATGGAAACATTCACAACAAGTTTAGAATGGAATGGAAACATTCACAACTTGTTTGGAAGGAAATGGAAACATCACAACTACTATGGAATGAAATGGAAACATTCACAACAAGTATGGAACGAAATGCAAATATTCACAACTTGTTTGCAAAGAAATGAAAACTTTCATAACTTGTTTGGAATGAAATGGAAACATTCACGACTAGTTTGGAATGAAATGGAAAGATTCACAACAAGTTTGGAATGAAATGGAAACATTCACACCTTGTTTGGAATGAAATTGAAACACTCACAACTAGCTTGTTGGAATGAAATTGATACACTCACAACTAGTTTAGATTGAAATGGAAGCATTCATAACTAATTTCGAATGAAATGGCAATATTAACAACTTATTTGGAAAGAATTGGAAAGATTCAGAACTAGATTCAAAGGAAATTGAAACATTCATAACTTGTTTGGAATGATATTTAAACATTCACAACAAATTTAGAATGAAATGGAAACATTCACAATTTCTTTGGAATGAAAGGAAACAATCAGAAAATGTGTGGAGTGAAATGGAAGCAATACCAACTAGTTATGAATAAAATAGAAACATTCACAACTCCTCTGGAATGAAATGGAAATATTCAGAACTAATTTGGAATGAAGTGGAAACATTCACAACTTATTTAGAATGAAATGGAAACATTCAGAACTTGTTTGGATTGAAACTAAAATAGTCACAACTTGTTTAGAATGAAATTGAAACAACCACAACCTTTTTGGAATGGAAACATTCACAACTTGTTTGGAATGAAATAGAAACATTTACAACTTGTTTAGAATGAAATGGAAACACTCACAACATGTTTAGAATGAAATGAAAATGTTCACAACCTCTTTGGAATGAAGTAGAAAAATTCACAACCAATTTAGAAGGTAATGGAAACATTGACAACTAGATTAGAATGAAATTGAAACATTCACTACTTCTTCAGAATGGAAACATTTACAGCTTGTTTCAAATGTTATAGAAACGTTCAGAACTTATTTCCAATGAAATGGAAACATTCACAACTTGTTTTGTATAAAACGTAAACAGTCATAACTTGTTTGGAATGAAATGGAAGCATTCACAACTTGTTTGGAATGAAATGGAAACATTCACAACTAGTTTAGAATAGAATAGAAACATTCACAACTTGTTTGGAATGCAATGGAAACATTCACAACTAGTTTGGAATGAAATGAGAACATTCACAACTAGTTTGGAATGAAATGGAAACATTCACAAGTAGTTTGAAATGAAATGGAGACATTCACAACTTGTTTGGAATGCAATGGAGACATTCATAAGTAGCGTAGAATGGAATGGAAATATTCACAAGAAGTTTAGAATATAATGTAAACATTCACAACTTGTTTGGAATTGAATGGAACCATTCACAACTTTTTTGGAATGGAATGGAAACTTTCACAACTAGTTTTGAACAAAATGGAAACATTCATAACTTGTTCCAAACAAAATTGAAACCTTCAGAACTTGTGTCGACAGAAATGGAAACATTCATAACTTGTTTGGAATGAAGTGGAAACATTAACAACTAATTTAGAAAGAAATGAAAACATTCACAAGTTGTTTAAAATGGAATGGAAACATTCACAATTTGTTTGGAACAAAATTTAAACATTCACAACAAGTTTAGAATGAAATGGAACCATTCACATCTTGTTTGCAATGAAAAGAAACATCGACAAAATGTTTGGAATGAAATGGAAACATTCACAACTAGTTACGCATGAAATGTAAACATTCAGAACTAGTTTGGATTCAACAGGAAACATTTAGAACTAGTTTGGAATGAAATGGAAACTCTCAGAACTTGTTTGGAATGAACTAGAAATATTACATTTTGTTTGGAATGAAATGAAAACAGTTACAACTTATTTAAAGTGAAGTTGAAACAATAACAATATCTTAAGAATGGAAACATTCACAACTTCTTTGGAATGAAAAAGAAACATTTACAACTTGTTTAGAATAAAATGGAAACACTTGCAACTTGTTTAGAATGAAATGGAAACATTCACAACTTCTTCGGAATGAAAAGAAACATTTACAACCTGTTTAAAAGGAATTGGAAACATTCAAAACATGATTGGAATCAAATGGAAACATTCACCACTTATTTTGAATGAAATGAAACTTTAACAACTTGTTTGGATTGAAATGCAAGCGTTCAAAGGTAGTTTAGAATGAAATGAATATATTCACCACCTGGTTTGACAAAAATAGAAGCATTCACAACTAGTTTAGGAAGAAATTAAAGCGTTCACAACTTGTTTGGAATGAAATAGAAACATTCACACATTATTTGGAATGAAATGGAAACATTCACAAGTACTTTGGAATGAAACGGAAGTATTCACAAGTAGTTTGGAATGAAATAGAAACATTACAGCTAGTTTTGAATGAAATGGAAACATTCACAACTTGTTTGGAAAGAAATGGAAACGTTCACAACTTGTTTGGAATGAAATGGAAACATTCATAACTAGTTTAGAATGAATGGGAACATTCACAACTTGTTTGAAATCAAATTGAAACACTCACAACTAGTGTTAAATGAACGAGAAACATTCACAACTATTATGGAATGAAATGGAAACATTCCCAACTTGTTTGTAAAGAAATAGAATTATTCAGAACTTGTTTGGAATGAAATGAAAACATTCACAACTAGTTTCGAATAAAATGGAAAGATTCACAACTAGTTAAGAATGAAATGGAAACATTCACAACTAGTTTGGAATGAAATGGAAGGATACACAACTTGTTGGGAACGAAATGGAAACATTCTCACCTTATTCGGAATGAAATTGAAACATTCACAACTTTTTTGGAATGAAATGGAAACAATCACAACTAGTTTTGTATGAAATGGAAACATTAACAACTTGCTTGAAATGAAAAGCAAACATTCATAACTAGTTTTGAACAAAATGTAAACATTCAGAACTTGTTTGGAATGAAATTTAAGCATTCATGACTACTTTAGAATGCATTGAAAGATTCATAACTTGTTTGGAATGAATGGAAACACAAAATTTTTTGAGTGAAATGGAAACATTTACAACTAGTTACGAATGAAATGGAAACATTCATAACTTATTTGGAATGAAATGGAAACATTCAAAACTAGTTTGCAATGAAATGGGAACATTCACAAGTACTTTAGAGTGAAATGGAAACATTCACAACTTGTTTCAAATGAAAGGAAACATTCACAACTATTTAAAATGAAATGAAAACATTCACAACTTGTGTGGAATGGAATAGAAACTTTCACAACTCCTTTCGAATGAAATGGAAACACTTGCAACTTGTTTGTAATGAAATGTAAACACTGATAACTAGTTCCAAATGAAATGAGAACATTCACATCTAGTTTGGAATGAAATGAAATGTTTACAACTAGTTCCAAATGAAATGGGAACATTCACAGCTAGTTTGCAATGAAATGGAAACATTCATAAGTATTTTTCAATGAAATGGAAACACTCACAACCTGTTTGAAAGGTAATGGAAACATTCACAACTTGTTTGGAATGAAATGGAACATTGCCCACTTGTTTTGAATGAGATGGAAACATTAACAACTTGTTTGGATTGAAATGGAAGCATTCAAAGCCAGTTTAGAATGAAATGGAGACATTCACAACCTGGTTTGAGTAAAATGGAAGCATTCACAACTTGTTTAGAAAGAAATGGAAACCTTCACAACTTGTTTGGAGTGAAATTGAAACATTCACATGTTGATTGGAATGAAATGGAAACATTCACAACCAGTTTGGAATGAAATAGAAGCATTCACAACTAGTTTGGATTGAAATGGAAGCATTCACAACTAGTTTTAAATGAAATGGAAACATTCACAACTTGTTTGGAATGAAATGGAAACATTCAAAACTAATTTCAATTGAAACAGAAACATTCAAACTAGTTTGACTGAAAAGGAAGCACTCACAACTAGTTTAGAATGAAATGGAAACATTCACAACTTGTTTGGAATGAAATGGAAACATTCACAACTTGTTTGGAATGAAATGGAAACATTCAGAACTAGTTTGAATTGAAACGGAAACATTCAAACTGGTTTGACTGAAAAGGAAGCACTCACAACTAGTTTAGAATGAAATGGAAACATTAACAACTTGGTTTGAATGAAATGGAAACATTCACGTGTTGATTGGAAAGATATGGAAACATTGACAACAACTTTGGAATGAAATCAAGGCATTCACAGCTAGTTTGGACTGAAATGGATGCATTCAAAACTAGTTTCGAATGAAACGGAAACATTCACAACTTGTTTTGGATTGAAATGGAAAGATTTACACCTAATTTGGAGTGAAATGGAACATTCACAACTAGTTTGGAATGAAATGGAAGCATTCGCTACTAGTTTTGAATGAAATGGAAAAGTTCACAACTTGTTTGGCATGAAATGGAAACATTCACAAGTAGTTTCGAATGAAATGCAAAACATTCACAACTAGTTTAGAATGAAATGGAAACATTCACAACTTGTTTGGAATGAAATGGAAACGTTCACATGTTGATTGGAACGATATGGAAACATTGACAGCTAGTTTGAAATGAAATAGAAACATTCACAATTAGGTTGGACTGAAGTGGATGCATTCACAACTAGTTTCGAATGAAATGGAAACAATCACAACTTGTTTCGAATGAAATGGAAACATTCACAACTTGATTGAAACAAAATGGAAACATTCATAACTAGTTTAGAATGGAATGAGAACATTCACAACTTGTTTGGAATGAAATGGAAACACTCACAACTAGTGTGGAATGAACTGGAAACATTGACAACAACTATGGAACGAAATGGAAACATTTACATCTTGTATGGAAAGAAATGGAGACATTCATAACTTGTTTGGGATGAAATGGAAACATTCACAACTTGTTTTGGAATGAAATGGAAAAATTCACACCTAGTTTGAAGTGAAATGGAAATATTCGCAAGTAGTTTGGAATGAAATTTGAAGATACAAAACTTGTTAGGACCATCCCTTAGTACTTGGCTTAGGCCAAGAATATAGAGAAACACCAATTTAAAACATGAGGGACTTGTTTGAAAATGAGGATAAGGGTATAAGTGCAAACCTAAGAAAGTTTGGGTTTTAAGTGTACATGGAAACTAGGCTATGATGTTTTTGGCATGAAATAAAGTTGGAGGACTACAATGCACACTTGAACTAGTGATGCAATTGAAACCATGAAACTTAAACTAGTAATCTCGGCCATGCAAGAAAGTGCAAGGAGAAATAAAGAATTAGACCAAATTCTTTTTGACTTTAATGGCTGGTTATGATTATGTTTTCCACCAAGATTTATACCATTATTTATATGGTTAATTAATCTTGCTAAAATGCCGAAAATATGCATGGGCTAATAACCATTTTTAGCCATTTTGATTAAAGCTTGGCAATGTAAGCCATGAATCAAGATTTGTGCCGAAATGATCATGCATTATGGTGACTAAAATGAAGCCATGGAGACTTGAGGGGTGAAACGAACCATGCAAATTAACATGGGATTAAATGGAGTATTATACCATTTTCTTGGACAAGTGTCCATGGCCGGCCGCCATGTTCCCTATTAAGCAAAATAAACAATGCTTTCGGTCCTTGATTGTGTTTTAGTTTTGTTGGCCGAGACTTAAAACGTTCCAAAGAAACCTTTGCATGTTCTTGGTGTTCATGAAGAATTGCTGCCGAATTGATGCCATTTACAAGCAATTGAAGCATTGAAAGCAAGGATCAAGCTTGTTTCCTTGATTTCGGCCTAAGGTGAGTTCTTTCTTCCTTTTTCCAAGCTTGGTCTTGAATATATACATGGGTAGCTGATACATTCATGGGTGTTTTGGAATGTTGCTGCCATGTTCTTAGTGTTCTAGAGAAAGGATGAAAGCTTGAAGGTGTAATCAAGCTTGGAAGAACGGGAAGTGAAGGAAATAATGAAGTTCATTCTCGGTCTTGAAGTGTTCAAGCAAACCCGAGAGCTCAAGCTTGTGTTTGAGAAGGTAGGATTCATGGTTTACTTGCTTGCTTGGTAATTTTTCCATGAACAAGTAATTATGAGTAGCTAAGTGATAGTCAAGATGTGCTATGTGATCTTAGTTACTTGATGGGCATTATTGAGGAGATTCGGTTGATGATTTGGTTAGCTAATCAATTATGGGCATGTGTTAAAATTCCTAGTGAGGGAGGCCAACTTGCTAATGAATTTGGAGCTCTAGTGGAATGTGAGTGATGTTGTGATGATGGAAGTGCAAAAAGTGCACATGGACACATGCTAGTGAAATTGGCCGAATGTATCTTGTGGTGTGTGTGTGTGTTTGTGTGCTTGATTGTTTGTTTGTGTGGGCTAACAAGTTGTAGGTAGCTTAGTTATGCTCATTATGTTTCAGATATTATATGTGTATATTGTGTTTCTGTGTTTTTTATGTTTTCCTTGCAGGACAAGTAAGCTATGGAGGTTAAGTCTTGGACTTAACTAAATAGACCAATTATGGTCGGTTGTGAATCCTACTGAGTTTAATACTCATGCCCATATATTTCTTTTTTTCAGGAAAGGATATACAGCTTGAGTAGTTTGCTTGAGTTGCTAGTTTGTGTGCTAGGTAGTACACTTATTGCTCAAGGTATGTGCCAACTCAATCTTGGCTTGATTACTTGCATTACAAGTCTTATGGTTTAAGGCCGAAACTTATATTCTAAGTTTTGCAGGCTTGTGTAGTTGTGGGACCAGTCTAGGTGCAGAATGGATGTGTGGACTATGGCTTTGATTGTAGTGTTCACTTTCATGACCATGAACATGGTCATTGGGTTGGTGCTTTAGTGTGTGCTATTGTATTGCACACTTAGGTATCTTCTTGGGGAGTAAGGGTACATGGCTTGTAAAACTTAACCTTGGCTATTTTGGACTTGTAGCATCCTTGGTATGTTTCCAAGCTAGTGATGCTTGTACTTAGGCTATTTTGTGTGTATATGTAGCCTTGTTTGTACATGGTTTTGTATGTACATATGTTGGATGCTTATGTGCCAAGTTATGTTAAGTTTATGAGGATATGGTTATGTTTCATGAAGATACCTCTTGAGATACTTTGTTTGGCCGAATATACTTGTGCATGGAAACCTTCATTTTCAAACTACAAAGATGTGGGCTTCTTGGTTGTCATTCATGAAAGTAGTGCACTTGATGAGCACACATCCTAGACACTTAACAGATTAAGTGTATGCCTTGCTTGTATTGCAAGTTATTGATTTACAGCCTTGCCTTATGTTGCAAGTTAGTGGTTGGGCCCTACTTAAGCTGCAGGTTATTGGTCTAAATAACTCATGAGCCTCTTGGGACACCTTCTAGTCCTCAGCTTAAGAAAATAAGACTTAAAACTACCTAACAAACAGCAGCTAAAATAATAGGTAGTTAATAACACCTGAACTTAAGAGTATCCAAATAACTCTTGGGAAAATTGGTGAGTGGCACTGAGAGTGCACAGGCTAGGACCTGTGTGGGGTGTGACACAACTTGTTGGGAATGAAATGGAAACTTTCACACCTTGTTTGGAATGAAATTGAAACATTCATAACTTGTTCGGTATAAAATTGAAACATTCACAACTAGTTTTGAATGAAATGGAAACATTAACAACTAGTTTCGACTGAATCGGAAACATTCACAGCTTATTTGGAATGAAATTTAAACATTCACAACAATTTAGAATGAAGTGGAAACATTCACAACTTGTTTGGAATGATAGGAACATTCAAAAAATGTTTGGAGTGAAATAGAAACATTCACAACTAGTTATGAATGAAAAGGAAACATTCACAACCTGTTTGGAATGAAATGAAACATCCACAACTATTTTAAAATGAAATGGAAACAAACACAACCTTTTTGGAATGAAATGGAAACATTCACAACTGGTTTCGATTGAAATGAAAACATTCACAACTTTTTTGCAGTGAATGAAAACATTCAAAACTATTTTAAAATGAAATGGAAACAATTAGAACTTCTTTGGGATGAATTGGAAAGATTCACAATCTATTTTGAATGATATGGAAACTTTCACATCTGTTTGGAATGAAATGGAAACATTCACAATTTTTTTGGAACGAAATGCAAACTTTCACAAATAGTTTGGAAAGAAAAGGAAACAACATAATATATTCAGAATGAAATGGAAACATTCACAACTTGCTTGAAATCAAGTGGAAAGATTCACAACTAGTTTGGAATGAAATGGAAACATTTACAACAAGCTTCGAATGAAATGGAAAGATTCACAACATGTTAGGAATGAAATGGAAACATTCACACCTTGTTTCGAGTGAAATAGAAGCATTCACAACTTTGTTTAGAATAAAATGGAAACATTCACAGCTCGTGTTGAATTCAATGGAAACATTAACAAACTTATTTGGAATGAAATGTAAACATTCACAACAAGTTTCGAATGAAATTGAAACATTCATAAGTTTTTTGGAATGTAATTTAAACAATCACAACAAGTTTAGAATGAAATTGAAACATTCATAACTAGTTACGAATGAAATGGAAACATTCACAACTTGTTTGCAATGAAATGGAAACATTGATAACTAGTTTGGAATGAAATGGAAGCATTCACAACTAGTTTGGACTGAAATGGAAGCATTCACAACTAGTTTTGAATGAAATGGAAACATTCACAACTAGTTTCGAATGAAATGGAAACATTCAGAACTTGTTTGGAACAAAATGGAAACATTCATAACTAGTTTAGAATGGAATAAGAACATTCACAACTTGTTTGGAATAAAATGGAAACGCTCACAACTAGTGTGGAATGAACAAGAAACATCGACAACAAGTATGGAATGAAATGAAAACATTCACAACTTGTTTGGAATGAAATAGAAACCTTCACAGCTAGTTTCGAATGAAATGGGAACATTCACCAATTGTTTGGATTGAATTGGGAACATCCAGGACTAGTTTGGAATGAAATGGAAACATTAACAACTTGTTTGGAGTGAAAGGAAACACTCACAACTAGTTTAAAATGAAATGGAAACAGTCATAACATCTTTGGAATGAAATGGAAACTTTCACAACTACCTTGGAATGAATTGGGAACATTAAGAACTAGTCTAGAATGGAATGGAAAAATTCACAACTAGGTCCGAAAGAAATGAGAACATTGACAACTACTTTGGAATGAAATTGAAACATTCACAAGTAGTTTCGAATGAAATGGAAACATTTTACAACTTGTTTGGAGTGAAGTGGAAATATTCACAATTTGCTTCGAATGAAATGGAACATTCACAATGGGATTAGAATGTAATGGAAACATTCAAAACTTGTTCGCAATCTAATGGAAGCATTCACATTTTTTTTGAATGAGGTGGAAACATTCATAACTTGATTCAGATGAAATAGAAACATTAACAAATTCTTTTAAATGAATCGAAACCTTCAGAACTAGTATGGATTGAAATGGAAATATTCGCAACTTGTTTGGAATGAAGTGGAAGCAGTTGTAACTAGTTTGGAATGAAATGGAAACATTCACAACTAGCTTTGAATGAAAGGGAAACATTCACAACTTAGTTGGAATGAAATGGAAACATTCATGACCAGTTTCGAATGAAATTTAAACATTCACAACTTGTTTGCGATGGAATGGAAACATTCACAACTTGTTTGGAATAAAATTGAAACATTCACAACTAGTTTAGAATGGAATGGGAACATTCACAACTTGTTTGGAATGAAATGGAAGCACTCACAACTAGTATGGAATGAATTTGAAACATTCACTACTAGCATGGAATGAAATGGAAATGTTAACAACTTGTTCAGAAATAAACGGAAACATTCAGAACTTGTTTGGAAATAAGAGTGGAATGCAATGCAACCATGATTGGAATGGAATGGAAACATTCACAACTTTTTTCGAGTGAAATGGAAACATTAACAACTTGTTTGGATTGAACTGCAAGCATTCACAGCTAGTTTAGAATGAAATTGAGACATTCACAACCTAGTTTGACTGAAATGGAAGCATTCACAACTAGTTTAGAAAGAAATGGAAACATTCATAACTTGTTTGCAATGAAATGGAAACATTCACACGTTGTTTGGAATGAGAGGAAACATTGACAACTAGTTTGGAATGAAATGGAAGCATTTACAACTAGTTTAGAATGAAATGAAAACATTCACACCTTGTTTGGAATGAATTTGAAACACTCACAATTAACTTATTTGGAATGAAATTCAAACACTCACAACTAGTTTAGATTGAAATGGAAATATTCACAACTAGTTTTGAATGAAATGGCAACATTAACAACTTGTTTGGAATGAATTAAAAACATTCACAACTAGCTTCGAATGAATTTGAAACATTTAGAACTTTTTTGGCATGATATTTAAACATTCACAGCAAGTTTAGAATGAAATGGAAACATTCACAACTTCTTTGGAATGAAAGGACACATTCACAAAATGTTTTGAATGAAATTGAAGTAATAACAACTAGTTACGAATGAAATGGAAACATTCACAACTCATTTGGAATGAAATGGAAACATTCAAAACTAATTTGGAATGAAGTGGAAACATTCACAACTTGTTTAGAATGAAATGGAAACATTGACAACTTGTTTGGAATGAAATAAAAATAATCACAACTTATTTAGAATGAAATAGAAACAATCACAGCTTTTTTAGAATGGAAACATTCACAACTTGTTTGGAATGAAATAGAAACAATTATAACTTGTTTAGAATGAAATGGAAACACTCACAAGTTGTTTAGAATAAAATGGAGACGTTCGCAAATCTTCGGAATGAAATGGAAACGTTCATAACCTATTTAGAAGGTAATGGAAACATTGACAACTGGATTAGAATGAAATTGAAACATTCACAACCTATTCAGAATGGAAACATTTACAACTTCTTTCGAATGAAATAGAAACGTTTAGAACCTGTTTGCAATTAAATGGAAACATTCACAACTTGTTTAGTATGAAATGCAAATAATCACAACTTGTTTGGAATGAAATGGAAACATTGACAACTTGTTTGGAATGCAATGGAAACATTCACAACTAGTTTCAAATGAAATGGGAACATTCACAACTAGTTTCAAATGAAATGGGAACATTCACAACTAGTTTGGAATGAAATGGAAACATTCACAACTAGTTTTGAACAAAATGGAAACATTCACAAGTTGTTGGGAATTAGGTCAAAACATTCACAACTAGTTTAGAATGCAATGAAGACGTTCACAACTAGTTTAGAATGGAACGAAAATATTCACAAGAAGTGTAGAATATATTAGAAACATTCACAACTTGTTTGGAATCAAATGGAAGCATTCACAACTTTTTTAGAATGAAATGGAAACTTTAACAACTAGTTCCAAATGGAATGAAAATATTCACAACTTGTTTCAAATGAAATCGAAACCTTTAGAACTTGTGTCAACAGAAATGGAAACATTCATAACTTGTTTGAAATGAGGAGGAAACATTCACAACTAGTTTAGAAAGAAATGAAAATATTCGCAAGTTCTTTCAAATGAAATGAAAACATTCACAATTTGTTTGGAATGAAATTTAATCATTCACAACAAGTTTAGAATGAAATCGAAGCATTCACATCTTGTTTGTAATGAAAGGAAAAATTCACAAAATGTTTCGAACAAAATGGAAACATTCACAACTAGTTACGAAGGAAATGGAAACATTCAGAACTAGTTTGGATTGAAAAGGAAACATTTAGAACTAGTTTGGAATGAAATGGAAACAGTCACAACTTGTTTAGAACAAAATGGAAATGTTAATAACTTGTTTGCAATGAAATGCAAACAATCACAACTTGCTATGAATAAAATTGAAACAAACACAACATCTGTAGAATGGAAACATTCACAACTTCTTTGGAATGAAAAAAAAAACATTTAAAATTTGTTTAGAATGAAACGGAAACACTTACAACTCATTTAGAATGAAATGGAAGCATTCACAACTTCTTCGGAACAAAAATGAAACATTCGAAACATGATTGGAATGAGATGGAAACATTTACAACTTGTTTCAAATGAAATGGAAACATTAAGAACTTGTTTGGATTAAAATGCAAGCATTCACAGCTAGTTCAGAATGAAATTGAGACATTCACAACCTAGTTTGACTGAAATGGTAGCATTCAGAACAAGTTTAGGAGGAAATGAAAACATTCACAACTTGTTTAGAATGAAATGGAAACATTCACATGCTGTTTGGAATGAAATGGAAGCATTCACAACTAGTTTGGAATGAAATGGAAACAGTTACAACTTGTTTGGAATAAAATTGAAACATTCACGACTAGTTCTGAATGAAATGGAAACATTCATAACTAGTTTAGAATGAATGAGAACATTCACAACTTGTTTGGAATGAAATGGAAACACTCACAACTAGTATGAAATGAACTGGAAACATTTACAATTATTATGGAATGACATGGAAATATTCACAACTTGTTTGGGAATAAATTGAAATATTCATAACTTGTTTGGAATGAAATGGAAACATTCAGAACTAGTTTGGAATGAAATGGAAAAATTCACAACTAGTTTGGAATGAAATGGAAAGACACACAACTTGTTTGGAATGAAATGGAAACATTCCAAATAGGTTTTGAAAGAAAGGGAAACATTCACAACACTTTTGGAACAAAATGGAAACATTCATAACTAGTTTAGAATGAATGGGAACATTCACAACTTGTTTGGGATGAAAAGGAAACACTCACAACTGGTATGAAATGAACTAGGAACATTTACAACTATTATGGAATGACATGGTAACATTCACAAATTTTTTGGAAATAAATAGAAATATTCATAACTTGTTTGGAATGAAATGGAAACACTCACAACTAGTTTGAAATGAAATGGAAATATTCACAATTAGTTTGGAATGAAATGGAAAGATACACAACTTGTTTGGAATGAAATTGAACAATCACAACAAGTTATGAATGAAATTGAAACATTCATAACTAGTTACAAATGAAATGGAAACATTCACAACTAGTTCCAAATGAAATCGGAACATTCACAAGTAATTGTAGTGAAATGGAAACTTTCACAACTTGTTTGGAATCAAATGGAAACAATCACAACTAGTTCCGAGTGAAATCGATACATTTACAGCTAGTTTGTAATGAAATGGAAACATTCCAAAGTAGTTTCGAATGAAATGGAAACATTCACAACTTGTTTTGAATGAACTGGAAACATTCACAAGTTGTTTGGAATGAAATAGAACATTTAGAACAGGTTTAGATTGTAATGGTGTTAGTCTTGTGCCAAAAGCCAATCATGAGATGATTGTATTTTTTGCACATTGAGTCATGATATTTTATTAAGGCATTAATCAAGCAATTATATTTGTTGTTTTGTTTCTACGTAACGTAATAAACATAATTGTAACCCTAGAATAATGATATTCTCAAATGTCCCT
>KK902780.1:10248-30516 GCA_000696445.1 Aquilaria agallochum | reverse complement strand
CAACATTAAGTTTCTAGCATTCAGCCAAGCAAGAAATGGCAACATTAAGTCTTATTTTCTTAAGTTGAGAGGCCTGGGAGGTGGCCCAGGTGGCTTTTAAAACAAGTCCAGTAAATACTTGCAGCAAAGGCAAGGCCCAATACCACTATCTTGCACAACAAGCAGGGTTTTGATTGATTACTTGCATATCAAGCAAGGCAACACTTAATGAAATTTTAAGTGCATAATTGGTGTGCAATCAAGTGTGCTATCTATATGGCAACCAAGAAGCCACATTGTTGGTTTTGATTTTGAAACCACAAGTAATATGCACATGATGCTTTCGGCCAACAACATGCATATAATGGTGCACAACATTTCCATAAGACAAGGCCCATAACTATTCACATAAAAGTGCCATACATTGGCCCAAAACATTCAGCATACATGCCTAAACATAAAGCCATCCATAAGCCCATACATAACTTGGCATACAATTCCAGCAAAAGCATCACAAGTCTAGGCATCAAGGACTACACATATGTACACAAAAAGGGTAGTCTACCTAGTGTCTAGCATGGCTACATGCCATGAACCCAAAAGCTAAACATGCCAAGTTATTACATACCAAGACCACTAATGGTCAAACATAACCTTGAGTATGCCATACAAGAGTACACACTGCAACACCAACCCAATTGCCTGGTTCATTGTCATGAAAGTAAATACTATGATCAGAGCCAAAGTCCAAGTATCCATAGCTTTCCTAGACAAGTCTCCAACTACTGCCTGCAAACTTAACCCATAAGTTTCGGCCAACCAAAAATATAAGACTCGTAATGAACCCAAAATGATAAGCCAAGCACACATTGGCACATACCTTGGAAACTAAGCAAATTAGTGCTAAACACAAGCAACAAGCAAGCTAGCACTACTCAGGCCGAATGTCCTTGCCTGAAATAAAAGGATGGGCAGTGAGTATAACTCAGTAGGATTCACTTATATATATTCAACTCTAAAAAGAGTCTATTTAGTTAAGCTGAGTATTCACTCAAAGCTTAACCTCCCGTTTGCTAACTTTACCTGCAAAACAAACACGAAGACAACAAAACCAAACATATACAAATACAAGATAAATAACCATGGCAATTAATCCCTAATACCATAAGTGGGGTTAGCAAGCACATGGAAACACCAAAGCACATAAGGACACACACACACTCCACACTTTGCTCTTGGCCAAGATAAACCATACATGTACCCATGTGCACAATGCACACAAATTACCACCTTTCAACATACTTCCACTTAGAGCTCCAAAATGCCAAGCAAATAGGCCTCATTTACTTGCATTTCTAGTACATGTACATTAGTTCATTAGCTAATCAACAAGTAGACCAAATGTATTCTCAATAGCCCATCAAGCAACTAAGGTCATTTGGAATATTTTAACCATCACTTAGCCACTCTAAACACTTGCACCATGGTACATTACCAAGCAACATCAAGTGTTAATGAACCCTACCTCAAAAGCTTTTCGTCTCAAGCCAACCTTCCAATATCCAAGTGTTCTTCACACACAATGCCCACCACAACAAATAATAGGCATCAACAACACATACTCATGGATTAACTACCATGATTTCAATGAAGAACACTACAACACATAAGCTTAAGCTCCCGGCCATAATGCCCAATTCCATATATTTATACTATTCATCACTCTAACTCACTATATGATCATCTAACCATCAATAAACCTTGCTCATGGCACAAATACCGTGTAACCAAGTGAAGAACACTCAAGTACACTAATCCAAGCTTTCGGCCAAAATGTCCATTTTCACACAATAGTGTTCTTTATCAAACTAGTCCATTACATAAACACCTAATCATCAATGATCATTGTTCATGGCATCATTACCATGTAATCAAGTAATGGACATCAAATTACACTACTTCAAGCCCTCGGCCATAATGCCCATTGCCAAACATTAGTGTTCTTCACCCATCCAATCCAACATACAATCACCTAATCATCATTCACCAATGCTCATGGCACCATTACCATGAAATCAAATGAAAAACATGAAATTACCTCAAAATGCACCTTTCGGCCAAATTCCAACTTGCTCACCTTGATGTTCTTCACTCAAACTTGCCTAGCACAAGATCAATTAGGCATTAATACACCTTAATCATGGATTACTTTCCATGGAAACCAAGAAGAACATCAAGCTAAGCCATCCAACATTTTCGGCCAACAACACATTTCCTAATCAACCCAATACTTGCTCAAATTAGCTNAAGACAAACACAAGTACCAAAGTACTATAATCACCCATGTGTAACCGGCCATGTAACTAGCTAACAAACTAGTTAGTTTAACTAGTTAACTAGTGAATAGTTCTTTAATGGTAGACAAGACTAGACTAGCAATCATTGTTGTCTCCCACAATTTGGCTTAGTATGGCACTAGTCACCTTAAAAACTTGCATGGCCGAAATGATCAACTTAAAGTTGATAGTTCTAATTGTACCACTCATTTAAGTGTACAATTTGATCCCCTTTCTCTGTTTTCTGTCTGTCTTTCCATAGTCTAGTTTCTATGTGCAGTTAAGCCCTGAAAGTTTCCAGCTTTGCACATAGACCACTGTGCTAGTTTCTATAGTCCTCCTTATCCTTCCTTTTTTTGTTTTCTTTTGTTTTCTTTTGTTTTTTTCTTGGCCTAAGCCAAGCTCTTAGGAGGTACCTAACAATTCCTCCCTCCTTAAAGAATTTGCTCCTCCAAATTCTTCACTAGCTTAAGGTACAGTTGAGGGTATTTAGTGGCAATTTCCTGCTCCACTTCCCAGGTTGCCTCATCTAGAGTGTGGTTACTGCACTGCACCTTAATCATAGAAATCCACCTACTTCTTAACTTCCTGGTATCTCTGGCCAGGAACTAAATTGGCACCTCTTCATAAGTGAGGTTGGGTGCCACAATTACAGCTGCAGGTGTTTCTATCTGCTTGTAACTTGGAACATACTTCTTGAGTAAACTCACATGAAACACATTGTGTATGTTTCCAAGTTCTGGTGGCAAGTCCAGCTGATATGCCACATTTCCCACCTTGACCAATATTTGGTATGGCCCAACATACCTAGGTGCCAGTTTCCCTTTTTTCCCAAATCTGATTACTCCTTTCATTGGGGAAACCTTTAACCATACCCAATCTCCTTCCTGGAATTCCAGGTCCCTTCTATTTTTTAAGTTCGCATAGGCTTGCTGCCTATCATTGGCAGTTTTGATCCTAGCTTGGATCAATTTAATCTTCTCAGTAGTTTCCTTAATAATGTCTGGCCCCAGTTCTAACTTGTCTTCTGGCTAATGCCAGCAGTGAGGAGTAACACATCTCCTGCCATATAAGGCCTCATAAGGAGCCATTCCTATCACTGAATGATAGCCATTATTATACGAAAACTCTATCAATGGGAGATGCACATCCCATTCACCCTGGAAGTCGATTACACAACATCTCAACATGTCTTCCAGAGTTTGTATAGTTCTTTCTGTTTGTCCATCAGTCTAAGGATGGTAAGCAGAACTGAACTTGAGCTTAGTGCCCAATGCTTGATGCAGGGATTTCCAAAACCTAGAGACAAATCTAGGATCCCTGTCTGATACTTTATCATCAGGTATTCCATGTAATCTTACTATTTCTCTTATATAAAGTTGTGCCAATTTGTCCAAAGAATCAATAAGATTCATGGGAAGAAAATGGGCTGCCTTGGTCAATCTATCCACAATGACCCAAATGGCATTATGCCTCTTCCTTGTCAGTGGCATACCCACTATAAAATCTATAGAGATGGATCCCCATTTTCTCTCAGGTATGGGTAAGCTCTGTAGTTTTTCCCCTGGTCTCTGGTGCTCTACCTTCACTTGTTGGCATGTTTCACAACTAGCCACAAGTGTATTAATATCCCTTCTCATGTAAGGCCACCAAAAATGTGCTCTGAGAGTATGGTACATCTTTGTGGCCCCTAGGTGCATACCCAGCTTACTAGAGTGAGCTTCCTCCAGTATTTGAATTCTTAGGTTGTCCTTTTCAGGCACATACAACCACCTTCTTTGTCTCATGTTCAAATCCTTTTGAGTGAAAAGGTACTTGAGACTCTTCTGGTCTGTAAATACTTGGAATCTATTACCAAGAAGATAGTGCCTCCATTGCTTAAGAGCAAATACCACTGCTGCCAATTCCAGATCATGCACTGGGTATTTCTTTTCATGTGGTCTCAATTGTCTAGACCCAAAAGCAATTGCTTGCTTTTCTTGCATCAAAACACAGCCTAGTCCTACATGAGAGGCATCTGTAAACACCTCATATTCCTTTTCAGGGTCAGGCAGGACTAGTACAGGAGCTGTAGTCAGCCTCCTCTTTAGTTCTTGAAAACTTTCCTCACACTGGGTTTCCCAGACAAATTTCTGGTTCTTTCTGGTTAACTGAGTCATAGGAGCTGCTAAAACAGAAAACTTTGGTACAAATCTTCTGTAATAGCCAGCTAACCCCAGGAAGCTTCTGACTTCCTTTACACTTTGGGGCTGCTTCCAATCAAGGATTGATCTTACCTTTTCAAGATCTACAGCCCATCCCTGATCATTTATTATATGACCCAAAAATCCAATTTCTTTTGTCCAAAATTTTCATTTACTGAGCTTTCCGTAAAGCTGATGTTCTTGGAGCAAGCCAAGAACTACTTTAAGGTGTTCTTTGTGAGTTTCTTCATCCTTGGAGTATACCAAGATATCATCAGTAAACACCACCACAAAGTGATCTAGGTGTGCCCTGAACACCCTCTGCATTAAGTCCATAAAGAATGCAGGTGCATTAGTGAGCCCAAATGGCATCACTGTGTACTCAAAATGTCCATACCTAGTCCTGAAAGTAGTCTTAAGTATGTTTTCTTCCTTTACTCTTAGCTGGAAATAGCCAAACCTCAAATCAATTTTGGAGAACACTTTTGCTCCATTTAATTGATCAAACAAATCCTCTATCCTTGGAAGAGGATACTTATTCTTTATGGTCAATGCATTTAGTTTTCTGTAATCTATACAAAGCCTAAGGGTTCCATCCTTCTTTTTCACAAACAGCACAGGTGCTCCCCAAGGAGAGACACTGGGTCTAATGAACCCTTTTTCTAGTAGTCCATCCAACTGCTTCCTGAGTTCTACCAACTCAGGCACTGTCATTCTATAAGGAGCAGTAGATACTGGTGCTGCTCCTGGTACCAGCTTAATTTCAAATTCTATCTCTCTTAAGGGTGGCAAACCAGGCAAGTCTGTAGGAAAGGCTCCTGGGAAATCTTGAACTACAGGTATTTTCCTAAGTTCTTCTGATGCTTCCTGGTCATTAAATCCCAGGTACTCCTGTTCACTTTCTGGAGTTATCATTTCCAATACTTTTAAGTGGCAGTCCATAGCCAACTCTAAGGGCTTGTTCAAATCATATACTGTTCCACCAGGCAATAATAATTGTCTGGCCTGACAATCAATAATGACTCGATTCTCTTCTAACCAGTTCATGCCTAAAATCACATCATAGCCATGTGTCTCTAGCACTATGAGATTGGTTCTCAGTTTCATCTTGCCTATCTGTAGCTCACAGTTTTCAATCATGTAATAAGCAAACAAGACCTCATTGCCGACAGTTTTCACCAAGTACATGTTGGTCATATATTTTACTTCTAGATTCATGGCCTTAACCAAGCTATTAGATACTACAGACAATGAAGCTCCAGTATCAAACAGAACAGATACTAACTGGCCATTAAGGTAAATTGTACCTTTCAAGGCCCTTCAGCTAGTCTTGTGCTGACTAGTTTCCCTTCCATTGCCCTCGGCCTCAGGTGTTTCTTGTTCTTTCCTAGAAGATTCCAGTTGAAACACCCTTCTTGGAAGTGTACCAGGCCTTCTCTGCTCCTGAGGTACTCTTGGTGTTGGCCTCCCAACCTGGGCTGGCCCCTGAGTCCTCAGTTGGGGCATAGGCATTTGCCCCCTAGGTCCTCTGGGAGTAAAATTTCCCAGCCACTTCTTGCCACTTTCAGCCCTCTTTGGGCAATCCCTCACCCAGTGGTCTGGGGCTCCACACCTATGGCACCCTGTGGAAGCTTTAAAGCATGGCTTATTGCCACGGAACTTCCCACATGTGCTGCACTGAGGACCATATTATTGTGGCTGTAGTCCTCTTTCCTTCCTGTTTTCTTTCCTGCTCCCACCTACATCTTTCTCATCTCTCAGCCTTTCTGATGTTTGTCCTTTCTTTATTCCAATTCCACTTCCAGGCCCACTTTTGAATTGTTCTAGGAATTCCTGCTCCAGAGCCAGTGCACTCTGCATGACTGTGTAGTAGTCTCTGGCTCCAATTGCTCTGAGGATTTGTTTCAGCTCAGGTCTTAGACCCCTAATGAACCTCTTGGTTCTCAGCTCCTCCTGTCCTTCATACTACGGAGCATATCTGATTAAACTATTGAACCTCTACTCATACTCTAGCACACTAAGGTTCCCCTGCTCCAACTGGTCAAATTCAACTTGCTTTTGGTCTTTCTGTGCCTCACTAACATACTGCTGATGAAAGACCCTAAGAAAATCAGCCCACCTCATGGACCTCCTCTTGTCTGGATGTCTCCTTTGGTTCCTCTCCTGATAGCTCCTTTGTACTGCCCTATACCAGAGCTCAGCATTTCCTTCTAGCCAGAAAGTGGCTAGCAGTACTCTCTGTGCGAAAGTGACCTCCATCCTCTCCAATACCTTCTCTATCTGATATACCCAGAACTCTGCCTCCTCTGGGTCACATCCTCCTCTGAAGACTGGAGGTTTCAGTGCCAGGAACCTCTCCAACTGGCCCTCCTTTAGTCATCCTCTACTATGCCTTCTCTTATTCTCTTCTCTACTACTGGATTTACCCCTGGATGATCTACTTGATCTGCTCCTCATTGTGGTCTCCTCAGTAGAGGGTTCAGTCCCTCTGGAGTATATATATGCATCTCTCTCTTCAATGTCAGGGCTGTCATCCTCCTATTTCTCCTCAATTCTGGGCTCCTGCCTTACCTCTGATCTCATTCTCCTGGCTCTTCGGTGTCTTCTTTCCTCATCTGCTTCTTCCTCCTCTTGGTTTCCTGCAGCTCTACTGGATTGGTCATAACCCACTGGCTCTTTGCCAGGCCTCATTCTTCTCCTCCTACTCCCCTCTGCCTCTACTGGTTCTAGCTCTTGCTGATTCTGGGCTTGGCCTTTAGCCAAGGATTGCATTCCCATCACTAACTGAGCCACAGTGGCATGCAGTGACTCCATCATTACCTCGATTCTCTCCTTTCTGTCTTTGCTGGGTCCAGGTGCTTGGTACCTGGCAGCAGGCTCTTCAGCCCCAATATATTCCACTTATTCAGCCTGAGTTTCAGGCACATTTTCTTGCAAGCCCTCAGCATCATGGGCTGCAGTATCTTTTTCCTGTCTCTGGGAAACCCTGTCCCTGCCCCTAGTTCTCATCCTGCACTTTCAATTGCAGATATTCACATATATCCAAAATAATACAAGTCTTATATAAGTTAGATCCTAAGAAGACACTGTCTAGGCTAAGCTCTGATCATAGTAACAAGGCAGGCTCTGATACCAAACAAAGCATGTCACACCTCACTTAGGCCCTGGCCTATAAGTTTCTAACTTAACTCACAAGCCCAACTCCAACATTAAGTTTCTAGCATTCAGCCAAGCAAGAAATGGCAACATTAAGTCTTATTTTCTTAAGTTGAGAGGCCTGGGAAGTGGCGTAGGTGGCTTTTAAAACAAGTCCAGCAAATACTTGCAGCAAAGGCAAGGCCCAATACCACTATCTTGCACAACAAGNTGTTTTCTGTCTGTCTTTCCATAGTCTAGTTTCTATGTGCAGTTAAGCCCTGAAAGTTTCCAGTTTTGCACATAGACCACTGTGCTAGTTTCCATAGTTCTCCTTATCCTTCCTTTTTTTGTTTTCTCTTGTTTTCTTTTGTTTTTTTCTTGGCCTAAGCCAAGCTCTTAGGAGGTACCTAACAAGTGGTCTGGGGCTCCACACCTATGACAACCCGTGGAAGTTTTGAAGCACGGCTTATTGCCATGAAACTTTCCACAGGTATTGCACTGAGGACCATACTGTTGTGGTTGTGATCCTCTTCCTTTCTTACTCCCTTTCCTGCTTCCTCCTGCATCCTTCTCTTCTCTTGGTCTTTTTGAGTGCTGGCCCTTATGAGTTTCACTTCCACTTCCAGGCCCCCTTTTGAACTGTTCCTGGAATTCCTGCTCCAAAGCCAGGGCACTCTGAATAACTGTGTAGTAATCTCTAGCTCCTATTGCCCTGAGTATCTATCTCAATTCAGGTCTTAGCCCCCTGATGAACCTCCTGGTTCTCAGCTCTTCTTTCCCTTCATACTGTGGGGCATACCTAATCAAGCCGTTGAATCTTTGCTCATACTCCAGTACACTGAGGTCCCCCTGCTCTAATTGGTCAAACTCCACTTGTTTCTGCTCTTTCTGGGCCTCGCTGACATACTATTGATGAAAGACCTAGAGGAAGTCAGCCCATCTCATGGACCTCCTCCTGTCTGGGGGTCTCCTCTGATTTCTCTCCTGGTAGCTTCTCTGTACTGCCCTCCACCAAAGTTCAGCATTTCCTTTTAGCCTAAAAGTGGCTAGCAGTACTTTTTGAGTGGAAGTGACTTCCATTCTTTCAAAAATCTTCTCTACTTGATATACCCAGAACTTTGCTTCATCTGGGTCACAGCCTCCTCTGAAGACTGGAGGTTTCAATGCCAGGAACCCCTCCAGCTGGCCCTCCTTAAGTCCTCCTTTTCTGTGCCTTCCCCTGTTCTCCTCCCTGCCACTGGATTTATCTCTAGATGACCTGCTTCTCATGGTGGTCTCCTCAGTAGAAGGTTCAGTCCCTCTGGAGTATATGTATGCATTTCTTTCCTCTATGTCTGGGCTATCATCCTCTTCCTCTTCAACTCTGGGCTCTTGTCTCACTTCTGATCTCAGTCTCCTAGCCCTGGGATGCCTTCTTTCCTCATCTGCTTCTTCTTCTTCTTGATTCCCTCCAGCTCTACTGGATTGGTCATAACCCACTGGCTCTTTGCCAGGCCTTCTTCTCTTTCTTCTCCCTTTAGTCTCTGCTGGTTCTGACTCTTCCTGGTTCTGGGCTTGGCCTCTAGCCAAGGATTGCATTCCCAGCACTAGTTGAGCCACAATGGCATGCAGTGACTCTATCATTACCTCCATTCTCTCTTGTCTATCTCTCCTGGGCCCAGGTGCTTTGTACCTGGCAGTTGGCTCTTCGGCCACATTATGTTCCATTTCTTCAGCCTGAGTTTCAGGCACCTTTTCTTGCAGTCCCTCTGTATGATGGGCTGTAGTGTCTTCTTCTTGTCTCAGGGAATCCCTGTCCCTGTCCCTGCCCCTGGTTCTCATCCTGCACTTTCAATTACAGATATTTCACATATATCCAAATAAATCAAGTCTTATATAAGTTAGACCTAAGTGGGACACTGTCTAGGCTAAGCTCTGATCATACTAAAATAGGCTCTGATACCAAACAAAGCCTGTCACACCTCACACAGACCCTGGCCCATAAGTTCTAGGTGTTAGTGTTGTGCCCAAAANACACAAGGAGGTTCACAAGATTTCATGCTCCATACTCACATAACCAAGCATAAGCCCATAACTATTCACATTGATATGCCAAACCTTGGCCCAAAGCATTCAACATATATACATGTCCAAAACCAACCATAAGATCATACACATAACTTGGCACATAAGCCCAACAAAACCATCGCAAAGCTAGGTAACCGAGACTACTTACATATACACCCAAAATGGTAGTCTATCTAGTATCCAACATGGCCACATGCCATGAACCCAAAAGTCTACCATGCCAAGTTAGAGTACAACCCGAGACCACTAATGGTCAAAAAGTACCTTAAGGATCCCATACAGTAACACACACTGCAACACCAACCCAATAGCCATGTTCATAGTCATAAAGGTGAAGACTATGATCAGAGCCAGTGTCCATGTATCAATATTACTCTCCTAGACAGGTCCCAACACTACAAGCCTGCAAACTTAGCACATAAGTCTCGGCCAACTTGTAAAATAAGACTTGTAATGTACCAAAACCAATAGCTAAGCACTCATTGGCACATACCTTGACAATTAAGCAAGCTAGCATAAAACACAAGCACAAAGCAAGCAAACACTATTCAGGCCGAATATCTTTCCCTGCAAAAATAAATAGGATGGGCAGTGAGTATAAAACTCAGTAGAGCTCACTTTCAATATAACTCAATTAAGAGTTTATTTAGTTAAGCCAAGTGTACAGTCAAGGCTTAACCTCCCATTAGCTCAGCATAACCTGCAAAACAAACACAAAGACAAGGAATACCCAACATATACATATACATGCTAAATAACCGAGACATATAAGCAACAATATCTATTGTTTGGTTAGCAAGCACAAAGAATTCAGCAAAGCACACAATAACCCATGCACACTCCATAATGCCTATTCAGCCAAATCTCCATAACATGTGCCCATGTGCATTTTGCACACATAACTTCACCAAGCACTTCACTTCCACTAAAGCTCCAAAATGTCTAGCAAATAGGCCACATTTACTAGCATTTCTAGCACATGTCCATAGTTAATTAGCTAATCAACACCATAACCGAATCAATTCTCAATAACCCATCAAGCAACTAAGGTCATATGGCAATCTTGTCCATCACTTAGCTACTCTAAACACTTGAATCATGGTAATTCACCAAGAAATCAAAGTGCTAAGTGAACCCTACCTGAAATAGCTCTCAGCCAAAATCCAACTTTCAAAGCCAAAGTGTTCTTCACCAAATTAGCCTAGTACATAAACAATTAGGCATCACTAAACCTTGTTCATGGATTAACTACCATGTAATCAAGGAAGAACACCAAGTTACCTCAACTCAAGCTCTCGGCCATGACTTAGTTTCCAAACCGAAACTTCCTTTGCTCAATTAGCCTAACATAGAACCAATTAAGCATCAAAACTCCTTGTTCATGGAACATAGACCATGTAATCAAGGAAGAATATGAGTTTACCTCAAAACCTAGCTTGGAATTATCTCGGCCTTCATAATTCTTCAAGTCAAAAGCTTGAATTCAAGTGGTCTAGTGCCGAAACCAAGATGTCATAGCTTGCCTCCTTCAATTGTCTCCAAACTTGCTTGAATTCAAGATCAATTTTGTGAGCACTCAAGAACTCAAGCTATGCGCTCTCGGCCAAGGGAAATAAAGAACCCAAAATAGAAACAAGAATGGCTTAAGTGGCCTTGACCAAAACCGGCCATAAGACACATGTACATAAGTTGGCATTAACACTAGCTTTCGGCTTCAACAAGTTTGCATGCTTCAATGAAGGCCTCATTGTTCACGGTCACACATGCACCGTTAAAACCATGTTTCACTTGGGCACTTTAGTTACTTCATGGCTCAAAATGCCAAGCACATCAATCAAATCGTCTATTGTGTCCAATAAGCCCGTGTGCAACCGGCCAAGTAACTAGAATAAGTACTAGTTAGGCAAACTAGAATAATGATGTTTAATACCTCGGCTAAAAATTCATTCATGGAAACTAAGCTAACCACCACCTTCCACGAAGACTCCCATGATTTGCTCAAATAACCGAAGATATAACTTCGGTCTTCCAAGGTGGGCATGTGATAGCCAAAAGGCTATTACCCTCTAAACTCTGAAGTTCTGACAAAGCACCGCCCTCAGAGAATGAGAGCACCAACCTCGGGAAAAGGTTATCCATGACCCCCAGACCTCGGTTATTCACCATCACCGTCAGGGAATAATGGGGCTGACCTCGGGAACATGGTACACTACCACCATCGGTAAGATGACCTGACCAACTTCGGGAGGAGTAGACTCACCATCCTCGGTAGGGGAAAACATCCTCCAAAGGGGTTCCTCTGTTCCGAAGGGCCTTCCGAGTGACTGGAGCAACCTCGACCAGAAGCTCTCATATCCCGGAGAGGTCTATTTCACCGAAGGGGTTTTGTGAAGATGAAAAAAATGGTTAAGGAGCCTTTGACACAGAGACCTCACACACGCCCCTGACACACAGGCCTCCCACGGCTCGGACTTTTGGCCAAAATGCCTTATGGCCAACTAGAGATCCCCATCCCCGAAGGTACGGACTACATCTGGCGGAACACGTGTCATGATCTAAGCGGGCTGTGTCAAACGGACTTCTCCCAAAGTCCTCCTATAAATACTGGGGGAAACGGCCTTAGTAAGGAGACAGGCTGAACTCTCAAGAGATCTCTACTCTTTACCCTTCATTCATTACTCTTCACTTGCGAAATCCTGACTTGGGCGTTGGAGGCTCCTCCCCCGGAAACACACACTGGGGAGCTTCTAACCTCTGTTCTTTTGAGCATTTCAGGCAATCTTACGACAGAAGTCTCTTCTACCAGTCTCTTCATACTAGAAGTCCTTTTTAGCCTTACCATGTCGTACAATGAAGATGCCAACGGGCATCACTTCTCTTTTTTTTCTATAGCAGCATAAGCGGCGGAGCAATTTTTGGAATTTTTCATGATGGCGTTCAGAAATCCCGACTTCGGCAAGAGTTTTGGTCGGTCCTCCTTTCTGAAGTGCTTCTTCAGCATTGTTTCCTACCCTTTATTTTCACCTTTTCGAAGTTAGGTTTCCCTTTTCTGAAAGTCTAGCCCAGTTCCACTCATGTCTGTCCAACTTGTCCCCAAGAGCTAGAATCCCCTTAATTCTCACCCGAGTTGTACCACTTCGGAGAAGTTAGCGAAGTGGACAACTAAATTCTTTCTCCCTTCTTACGTGGTTACCAGGCTACCTAGTCCCGGCTTGTTCAGTTACATGAATAACTTAGACGAGGTGACCGTCTTTTAGGCCTAACTGAAGGCCGGACTTTGGTTTCCTCCACCGAAGATGATCTACGACTTCTGCCAATTTCATTACATCGCCGTGAATCAACTTCCCCCTAACTCTTACTCCTACTTCAACGTTTTCCTTTGTATGTGTTGGGTTTTTAAGATAGAACCACACTTTATTTTTTTCATGCAATACTACAAACTCCACCCTGTCCAAAAAGGTGGTTTCTATTTTTTGCTTCCTCGGGGTTCTGGGAGTAAGAAGTACACATTTACCTTCAACACGAAGGATAGTTAGCGAATGAAGGAAAGAAAGTTATTCTTCCTAAAGGTGGCTGACTAGTGAGAGCACATTCCAACCAAATGGGTGTGGGGGACTTTGCCTATAAATGTAGTTGACCCCAGAAAACTGCTAACCCTAGAGTTAGAAGCCCAGTTCGAGGAGTTCGATGTCGTATTCGGGCTGTCGCAGACTGGGACCCCGAGGTCCCCCTCGTTCCCTGTACCCTTTTCCCATCAGATGGAACTTGATGACAGAAGACATCCTCCAGGAACAAGAGGTGATAAAGGAGCATGTTATCGACCTGAACATGCCAAAGCCTCTTTTTGACAGGAAAAAGTCATGGTTGGTAATGCTCTTTTAGGGCAAACTCACGTATTTGGCCCTTAAAAAGAGTAAGTTCCTTTCCAAAATTTTCATTTCTCTCTCTATGTACTTACACAAATATTCTTCTTTTTGTAGAGATGGGTGACAAATCTGCTGCGTTCTACAAGTCCCTCTCCCTCGGTCAGGTCAAGAAGGGGGAGTAGACCCGAAAGAAGGCGGCGGCGAAGAGAAAGAAATCGTCTGGGCAACCTTCTTCGGCTCTGAGGCTGAAGAAGATGAAGGAGGACCTCATTCCCCAACCTCCTGAAGACGAAGTGGAGGCTGTGGACCAGACCCACATTCGGAAGGATCCACCTTTGGAGCCAGCTATCCATTCCACTCCCCTTAGTCCCAGCACCGCGGCGGAGACTTTGGGAACCTTGGTTAGGGGGTTTTCTGCCGAGGAGCTGGAGGAGCGCCAAAAAATGAAAGGCAAGAACGTCCACGATGAGGTCCTTGAAGTTAGTGACTCCGAGGGCGATGACGCGGAGCTTCCACCAGGTTTGTCCCTTAGCCAATCTTCTATGAGCTTGAGAATTTTTGGTGTTTTAGATCCTATTAACGAGTGGCTAAGGGACAACGTACTGATTGAACTTCGGGGAGACTTTGCAGGTGAAGCAGTGCAAGCTCCCTAGGTGGAGGATCACGCCCGGAAGAGGGCCTTTTGGGACACCAAGATCCCGAAGGGGAAAGTTCCGATGGAGCCCTTCTAGTCGTGCACGGAGGACATGAACTTGTTCTCCGAGGATAGCCAGAAGATGACTCCTCAAATGGCCACGGGTGTTATCACGCATGCCACTTTTCAGTCTCTAATTGAAGAGTGTCCAAACGAGGAGATCCTCTCCGTGAGGATGACCGAGCAGGCTGCCCAGGTAAACTCCTACCCTTTTGATACTTAGTGATTTTTTGTTTGCCTTTTGTTCCTTACTCAGGATCTCCTTTTTTTGCGGATCTTGGCATACACAGGGTACTATCGGGCTTGGGCAGCCAAGCAATCTTCAGTTTGTAGTTACTCCAAGGAGTCTTTGGCGAAGGCCAAGGAACTCTTGGCTAGCTCTGTCGTGAAGTACAGCGAGCTAACTAAAATAGCCAAGGAAGATCTAGCCAATCTTCGGGAGGAGATGCTCAAAAGCCAAAGGGTAGCTTATCCAAGACTTTTCCTTGAAGATGTCAGACCTCAAAACAAGGTTAATAGCTCTGACCTGGGCCAATTAGGCTCTTTAGAAGCAAAAGGACAATGCTGTAGCCTAAGTAACGAAGGCTTTCGATCTCAACTCTAAGCTTCAGGCCGAGGTCGAGAGATTGAAGAAGGAGAGAAAGAAGAAGAAGAAGAGGTTGAAGAAGGAGATCATGGAGCTTCAAAAAGATCTGGTGGATCTGGACGTGGAGAAGTCTATGTCCGACCAAGCAACCAGAAGGTCTTACCAGGATAGCTTCTGCCTCGCCCATCACCAAGTCTTACCAAAATTTCCAGATCTCGACCTCTCTTTCTTGGTGGCCCTGGACATCCCCAAAGGGCCATCCTGCCAGTGGTCAAGGGCAGAGTTCCTTAACCTTTCTGCCGTTCCACATTCGGAGATGAGATCTGCCGATAAAGACTCTGAACGCATGGAACGCGAGGATGGTGAGGAACCGGTGGATGCCCAGGATCGCGAATAGGCATCCTTTTTCTTCATTTCGTTCTGTAATCCATCTATTGTGTTCTTCTATCAGTGTTAATAAAATTTGCCTTCTTCAGACTCTATTGTACTCGGTCAGTACTTCTTCGAAAAGTGCCGCCTTTTGTGAAACTTAACCTTTGTTCGAATTATGTCTGATCAATGTTTATTATACAAAGGTACGGCTTGGTAATATACTTGCTTGGATGACCAGCTTCGGCATATCTAGCATTTTCTTTCAAAAATTTTTCTAGGTTCTAGCCATGCACTTGGGGAAATTCTCATTCGGGAACAATGTTTGACCGAGGGAAACACCTATCTTCTAGAATAACTGTCCTCGGTGAGGCTTCCTTGGTGTTTCTTGAAATTTTTTTCCAAGTGTCCATTTAGGAGCTTTTAGGGGATAAACGCCTTTGGCGCCAACTAACGTCGTATGTTTGCTGAAGGCTGGCCCCTTTTTACGAACTTATCACTTCGGGGTGCCCATGTTCGGTCTACCACCTCAGAATCGGACGTTGTCCTTGGTCAGGAGCGGGCATGTTTGGTCAAATTTTGCTCAGATGACTTCAGAAAAAATCTCATTATACCTTGCTCAACCAGTTGCCTATGGGGAGAATAATACAATTTTTCCTTTGTTAGAAATTTCTAAGTATAAAATTTTCTTAAAGAATCCGAATGCCATGTATTTTTCAATTCTCCTCCTTTGGTGTCACCAAGCTCGTACACTCCCGATATAATTTCTTTAAGAACCAAATAGGGCCCATCCCAGTTTTTACAAAGTGCTCCATGCGATGGTTTTTGGGGTTTGAACTCGGCCTTTTGGAGAACAAGGTCTCCCTTTTTATTCCTTTCCGCTTTACATGTAGGTTGGTAGTGACGGCTACTCTCTGCTGGAAAGCTTTTCTTCTCAGCTCGGCTATTTCTCTATGTTCGTCAATGAGGTACAACTTAGTTCTCAAACCAAGGTTGTTCCCTTCTTCGTCGAACACTTATACCCTTATCAATGGCTGAACCTCTTCGATAGGAATAATGGCATCTGTGCCGAACACGAGTGAGAAAGGCATCTCACCTATGGCCCTTCAAGGGCTTGTCCAATAGCTCCATAGCACACTAGGAAGTTCTCCTGGCCATTTTCCTTTTGCTTCCTTCAATCTATTTTTCAAACCTTCCTTTATTGTTCTATTGGACACCTCTACTTGTCCGTTGCTCTGAGGATGAGCTACCGGGGTGAAGTGCATTTTCATCCTGAGGTCGGTAGTGAATTCTTGGAACCCCTTGTCAACAAACTGGGAACCATTATCGGTCACTATCACCCTCGTTATGCCGAATCTGCATATGATGTTTTTCTAGATGAATTTCTATACGTCCTTCACCGATACGATTGCCAGAAGCTCTACCTTAATCCATTTAGTGAAGTAATCTACTGCGACTACTCAGAACTTCACTCTAGAGGCCCAATGAGGTTGATGCCCCATATGCCAAAGTGATAGGGATAGTTGGTCGAAGTTATCTTTTCCGAGGGTAGTCTCTGGACAGGAGTGTGCCTTTGGCAATTATCGCGCTTTTGGACGAACTGCCTCGTGTCCCTCTTCAGAGTGGGCCAAAAATACCCTTGTCGAAGGAAAACCCCAGCAAGGGCATCAGTTCCTATGTGCAAATCACAGGCTCCTTTATGGACTTATTTGAGGATCGGTTCAATGTCCTCTTCATCGATGCACCTCTGTAATGGGGTGGTGTACTCTTGTCGGTACAGCTTTTCCCCTATCAGGAAGTATCTTCCTGAACATTTTTTGACTTTAGCTACTTCCAACGAGTCCTCGGGGAGTTCCGAGATCCTTTCATCTTTTTCCCGAGGTTGTTACGCACATTACCGCGACACTCAGCTGGTGTAGTACCTCTGTTAACTCTCTTGACTTGGCTAGTGTGTCAGCCTCCATGTTATCTCATCGAGGTACATTTTCTATATGCACCGTGTCAAACTCTTGGATGAGTTCTTTGATGAGGTTATCATATTTTGCCAAGGTTGGATCCTTTGCGCCATTATCTCCTGCCATCTACCGGACCACTAGTTGAGAATCGCTGTGGGCCTTAAGATTTTTCACACCCACCCTCTTTGCCAGCTGTAAGCCTACTATGAGGGCTTCATATTTGGTGACATTGTTGGTGACGTTGAACCCGAACTTGATAGCCTTCGTGGCCTCCATTCCTTCAGGACCTCGAAGGACTACTCCAGCTACTTGGTGCTCGGAACCTGAGGCTCCATCAACAAATAGTGTCCACTCAAGTTTGCCTTTTGGGAGGTCTTCTGAGGTATATTTGGTTTTTGAGACCTCAGCGATGAAGTCTGCCAATGCTTGGGCCTTTATGGCCTTTATTACCTCATAGGTGATGTCATATTCACTGAGCTCAGTGCACCATTTTAACAGTCTTCTCGAGTGATCAACCCTCCTCATGATATCCCGAAGAGGTAGGTTACTTCAGATAGTAATAGGGTGTGCTTGGAAGTAAGGTCGTAACCTTTTACTTGCCAATACTAAGGCATAAATGGTCTTCTGTAGAAGGGGGTACCTGACTTCGGCTCCATGTAGTGACTTACTTACATAGTGATAGCCAAGGTGCTGATCACCCTTCGAAGGCACGGGTTCAGGCAAAGCACCAACCTCAGAATAGAGATCACCCACCACAGAAAGAAGGATGTTCGACCTCGGGAAATCCAGTCTCGACGTTTCTCCGTGCTGGGAAGCGACAATGCGGACCTCGGGGGACGGACAGGCTATCCTCGGAAGTAGGGGTGTCCCCGAGAAAGGTCACCTTCGGGAGGTACATTCCTTCAAAATCAAAAGTGACCTCGGGAGACAAGTTATCCGAAAAGGTCTCTTCTACTGAAGGAGACTTCGGGAGTACGGCAGGAGCATTTATGGAGTATTTATGGAGCATTTAAGGAGCCTCTGACGTATCCCCGATAATCCGCCCCCCAGCCGTGTCCTGACACGCCGCCTGCAGAGACACCCCAGCACGCCACTTTCGGGTCATCTCAGAGCCTTAGCCTGGCAGCCCATGCTGACTATGAGTCCTCTAATTGCCTAAAAGACGTGGAACGCATCTTGCCGAACACGTGTCATGATCTGGGCCGACCAACCGAGAAGGACTATTACTATTCGTCTCCCTATAAATACTTGGTAATTATTCCAGGTAAGGGGGGAACATCAATTGGAGATAAAATAGATCTCTACTCTTTAATCGTTTGATTACCTCAAAAATACTCACTTGGGCATCGTAGGCTCCTCCCCGGAAAAATACTCCGGGGACCTCCTAACCCTTGCTTCCTGTCATTTTCAGGTGATATTCTCAGTTGCGTTCGTCCCGGGCCTCCCACCATTTCTACAGGTTCCTGCCGCCTTCACTATGACACATGAAGGAGATGCCGAAGGGCATCAGCTGGCGCCGTCTGTGGGAAACCACACCCAGGTCGCTATCATTGAAACTCGGTGTTCTAAGGACAAGGGACTCCCGAGCTCCCCGTCTGCGCCAGAAGCTCAACCGGTAACCGAACAAAGTGCGGCAGGGACTTCCTCGCCCGAGGATGAGCGTCCACTGACTATTACCATTGCCTTCCTGCATGAATTTCAGAGTTCAGTTGTGGCCGAAATGATGCAGCAGTTAGATAAAAGGTGGCCACAGCCAACCCCAGGGCAAAGGCCCTCATCACCAGCGCCTCGGCATGAGAAGAGCCCCCGATCAACTCATCGGAGCTTGGGAAGTGGGGATCAACGCAATGAATCCTTGACGGAAAGTATACCCCTCAGAGCACGACTTGTGGGAGAAACGGGGACAAAGCAACCCAAGGCCCATCGCCGAAAGAGTTCCAGCCCCAAGGTAAAGTCACCGTCTCCCCTGTTCCGAAGCCATTCCCCAAAAAGAAGACGTCAGTCTCCATTCCCAGAAGCCTACGGCAGCAGGAAGGAGAACCTAGTGCAACACTCCTCATGGAGAAAACCCTAAAAAGGATAGAAAGAGTGGAGAGACAAGTAGCTTGAAAGCCCGTCTGGGCTAGATTGTCAGAAACCTTTAATGGAGACGAGTCGCCATTCACCCGAACAATAGTCGAGGCACCTATGCCAAGTGATTTTCGGGTACCTCGGCTGGAAACGTACGATGGCCGAACCGACCCCCAGGCTCATCTGACCAAGTATAAGTGCAGTATGATACTGTACGGAGCTGATGATGCTACCTTGTGCAAATGCTTTGAGGTCACCCTTTCTGGGCCGGCCACAGCGTGGTACAACTCCCTGGCTCCCGGAGGCATCATGGAGTTCCAAGAACTGTCTGCTGCCTTCATGCAGCAGTTCATCGGGAGCCGCCCAACGGCGAAAACGCCCGTCCAAATGTTTGATTTAGCGCAAAAAAATGGTGAAACCATACGCGACTACGTCGAAAGGTTCAACATAGAAGCCTTGAGTGTCCCAGATTTCAGGCGGGAGATACGTATCTTGGCCATGACACGAGGACTTCGGAGAGACTCCTAGCTGTTCTACCAGTTCTCCAAAGATCCCCCTGACATGCTCGGTGAATTCTACCAAAGGGCGAAGCAGCACATGACCACCGAAGAACTATGAATAGGAGGCCCGAGGTCCGATCATGTCCGCACCGAGTGTCACACCTCACTCAGGCCCTGGCCTATAAGTTTCTAAACTAACTTACAAGCCCAACTCTAAGTCAAGTTTCTAGCTCTTGGCCAAGCAAGCAATGGCAACTTTTAAGTCTTATTTTCTTAAGTTAAGAGGCCTGGGAGGTGGCCCAGGTGGCTTTTAAAACAATTCCAATAACAACTTGCAGCAAAGGCAAGGCCCAATACCACTAACTTGCACAACAAGCAGGGTTAAAATTGATTACTTGCATATCAAGCAAGGCAACACTTAATGCAACTTTAAGTGCATACATGGTGTGCAATCAAGTGTACTACCTATATGGCAACCAAGAAGCCCACAATGTTGGTTTAGATTTTGAAAACTACAAGGTAATA
>KK902779.1:0-20968 GCA_000696445.1 Aquilaria agallochum | reverse complement strand
CTAGGACATTTAGGTCCTTACTGCCTTTAGTGTTTCCTTTGTCCAAACTTGTCTTCCATAAGCAATTTGGTCCTCCAATAGCACTTTCATACCATTCATATCCTTCCCATAGCTCTCCAAATCTCTTTTGTGAAACTTTTGCAATTGAGTACATGAATTTCCAAAATCATACAAAAAAGTCCATAGGTTGCTTGACAAACAAGCAATCCTTAAGGCTTTTCTTGGGGACCAAGTTACCAACTTGGAGCACTTTTAAGGAGGTGTTGATCATAACTTTTACCCCCCCACCTACAATCACAATGGTGAGAATTACACAATATAATAGTTTTTAGCCATTATGACACACTTGTAATTCTCCCATTTTGCAGGTGGTAACAGCTCATCCATGGCAAATTCACCTAGCATACCTGCTAGCCCTTAACTAATCTCGCAAGTTACTAGCCCTTCCTTTAGAAGGCACTAAGGTCAAGTGAAATGCTCTAAATCTAGGCTTTAACTAGCTCAACTAATACCCTCACTGACTAGGCTTCCAACCATTCATTTCTTTCTACTCCGGTAAACACAACAGCCACCAGAGTCACAAAATAGATGCTCGAGCACAACTATACCTTTACTAGACTTGACACTTTGATTGTTGAGCATAACACTTAACTAGGTGAAAGATTACTTTACCTTGTGGCTACTTGTTAGTCACCTTTCAACTAGTCACAGTGATCTCTCCCTCATGGGCACTCCTCAAACACTACCCCATAGGTTGACGACAAAGATCCCCTTTTTGGCATCACTTGGTCATTTTTGACTTGGTAATTCAAAGTTCAACTGACTTACTGGCACTAAAATAAGACATCAAGCGTTCACCACGGTGTCCTTGGTTCTATTTAGGACTTAGTCCTTTACCTGCTCTGCTAGTTTCACTAGTCGAGTTTTTCTTCTTCCACAGGTCCACTCAGTGGGCCTCGACTCCACTTAACCTTGGGATGATGAGCTTTAGTCAACCGTTACGCTTTTGTTCATGACAGTCTTTACTATTGCTCGAGTCCTCTTATTGCTTTTCAACAGTCAAGCCGAACCCTAGTGATGGCTCTACTCCTATTGGCTTAACTTTAGGGTTTATAGCTAATGGACGAACAGGCCTATCCATCCATTTACCACCAAATGAGTTCCTTGCTCCTTACTTCCTTCCATAGTTACCTCCTGCATTCAATGGCTAGAAATAAAATAAATACTTACCTACTTACCTTTTTTTCATCTAACTAAACTGCTCCACTGCTTGATGACTCTAAGGAACTCATCCATTCAACTAGCTAGTCATTTGCTATCAACTAGGCCACCGCAGTAACTCAAGCAAGAAAACAACCTATGCAACTTTGAAGCATTTCCAATCTAAGGCATTTAGGCCTTTACTTATGTGGTTTCACATACTAACAAGTGGGTCCTAGGGTGTCGGGTATTAACCCAATACTTGGTGCATCATTAGGTTCCCTGCTCAAAATGAACACCCAGCACGCCAAGAAAGACTATGCCAGTAAACCGATGACAGAACCCAAACAAAGTAACTAGACTACCAGTGAAAGGTTAAAGGCTTACCTCACACTAGCCATGCACTGTAGCAATGTGTTGTTTAAAGTTGCCACCAATCGATTTACACCTAAGTCGATTGGACCCTTATTATGGTCTATGAGAGATTTTGAGATTGTGAGTTGGTTATGCTAAAATAACCTTATTATAGCACTCAAAAATTGGTACCGTGGGGTTCGGTTTTATCTTTTCCTAAATCTTTATTTCTTAACCTAACCTTTCATAAAAAATGATTTTTATGAATTTTATTTAATTATGTTTAATTTTTAATTGATTTAATTCCAAATCGTGAATCTTATAAAACCAACTAGATATGGAATCTTAGATATTCTTGAAATCGTAGGACTTTACTGAATCCATAAAGAATTTAAAAGGACCATCTTGTTGTTGGCCATGAGTCTTATCAAA
Organism: Aquilaria agallochum; assembly: GCA_000696445.1. Taxonomy (NCBI): domain Eukaryota; kingdom Viridiplantae; phylum Streptophyta; class Magnoliopsida; order Malvales; family Thymelaeaceae; genus Aquilaria; species Aquilaria agallochum. The sequence continues at coordinate 18,982 of KK902779.1, read as the reverse complement.
CCAATCGGATTAGAGCAAATATTACATCTCGGTATTTTATTAAATTACCAAGAATGGATTCTTTTAAAATTTTTAAGTATTTTGTGATTATCTTAATTTGATTTCATCCTAATTTCTAGAAAATAAGGTAGACTACATTATCTAGCATAACAAATAATTCTTATGTTTTATCAACTTTAAGATGCATTATGAGAACTACATAAAGAAAACAAAATCAAACTATCCTAAAATTAAAAGAAAATAAAGATAAACAAAAAGAAAAAAATAAAAGTAAATAATAATAATAAAATAAACACCCTAGGTTGTATCCCTATATGAATTTAATATTTGAATTTAAGGCATGGTTAAGCAAAGAAATAAATAAAGAAAACAAAGAAAGAAAGGAGAGAATAAATGAACATATGAAAGCTTGCAGTTGATGACTAATATGCAAAACAAAAGACAGATAGTGACTCAGGAGAGTGAAATAAAAATATTAGAGCTTAGACGACAGCTACACCAAAAGGAGAAGATTGACCGAGTTTGATCCGGGCAAGAACGGGTTGGGCCATGGTTGAAATCGGGTCTTGCTTCAATTTTGGCCTTATTCCTCTATCTTCAGGGAATCGAATGGCGAGATGATAGAGGGGAGGCATGGGCTTTAGTGGTGACGTGCCGGTGAGCTGCTGGGCGAGACTAGCAACATATGGCGATGAAAAATGGCCGAGATCACAGCAGCCTTCTCTTTTTGGCTTGGTGAAAATGGCAACGAGAGGCACCTGGGAATGGTTGTGCAATGTTGGGTGGAAGCAAGGATGGCTGGTGACAGCATGGCTAGTAGTGGACAAAGGTTAGAGGCATCGGGTAGCAAGGGGGAAACACTAGGGGTGGTAGTAGCCTGGGAAAAGGTTAAGATTTTAGGGTGAAGGGTCGTGAGAAATTAGGGACTAGAGGTTGCAGTTTTTCCCTTTTTAGCTAGCAGCTTAGGATTTGCGAATTTCTTCCTCTTTTTTCCCAAATAATGACTCATATTCATACTATGGGAGTCTTAAGCGAGATTAGCCATGTTTTTAGGAGTTAAAAGCCATCCAAATCAGATTTAAAGTGGTTAATATCTGTTTGGATATAATCTAGCTAAAATGTCAATTTCAGTACAAATGAAACTCTTAATCTAGTAATCTGGTCCGCAACTTTATACAAAATTGCAATTTGGCTCAACCTTTGCAAGATTTGTCAAATTAGCCTAAAGCTTTGCAAAAATAACCAAAATTTCCAAGAATTCCATAGAATCTCTAGAATTAGCTCAAACTTTCTAAATTGATAGATTTACCCCAAACTTTCTAATTTTGCCTTGAATCGTTAAAACCTTCAGTTTCCACCCAACTTTTCCTGTTTGCCTAAATTGGCCTAACAAAACCTTTAGGACTCTAAATTAGTATCAAAACTAAATAATGTAACCTAAATGTGACAAGAACAACTAACTTTAAAATGACAAAAATGACCTAAATGTCATAACAATAGACCAAATTGCTCTTAAAAATGAAAATGCATCCTAAACTAATTTTCCTAACCCAAAACTTAAACAAAAGTCAGTGCCTGGATAAAATTAGGTGTCAACAGCTGTCCCCATTTGCATGTTTCATAGAATATGATGCATGCAAAGCCATTACCAAATTTTTTCTGGCGTTTCGTTTTGACAATGGGAATCCTCTCACTGCCAAAATCTTGAGGAGAAAAACCATTTTCTCATTCCATTTGAGGTTAAGGAACCTTCTTTGTTACCTATATGGTAGGAACCTTCCTATCATAGAAGTATTTAAGGCAGAAAAATCTTTCCTCCTCGTCTATCAGGCTTAGGAACTTTCCTAACCTTTTGCAATAAGAACTTTCTTATCGCTTCCAAACCTAAGAGGAAAACTCTTTCCTCTTTTCTTGAGGGATTAAGGAACCTTCCTCACCCTTGTCTCTATAGAAACCTTTCTATAGAAGAGAAAAACTCTTCTCTCATTTTTGTTAACTTTGGTAGAGAACTCTCTCTCACCATGGCCTAAAAGGCAGAAAACCCTCTCTTTACTACCTCTTATTGCCTTGAGGTAGAGAACATTGTCTCTTTACCACCTCTAAATTCCTTTTTGGTAGAGCACCCAAACTCTTTACCACCTCTAATGACTTTTGAGGTAGAAAACCCTGTCTGTTTACCACTTCTAAATTACTTTGAGGTATAGCACCCCAACTCTTTACCACCTTTGACGACTTTTGAGGTAGAGAGCCCTATCTCTTTACTACCTCTAAATTCATTTGAGGTAAAGTACTTTGGCTCTTTACTACGTCTGATGACTTTTGAGGTAGAGAACCCTATCTCTTTACCACCTCTAAATTTCTATGAGGTAGAGCACCCTGACTATTTACCACCCCTAATGACCTTTGAGGTAGAGTGCCCTGACTCTTTACCACCTCTGGTTTAACCCATATTATGAGGAAAAGAATTACTTTGCCTTACAAAACTTGGTTTAGCCTTACTTTAAAAGTGATGAGGTAGAGAAATATTTCTCATTTAAAACCTTAGTATGAACCAAATTACGAGGAAGAGATTTACATTCTCTTTGGAACCTCAGTTTAGCTTTGAATTGAGATGAAGAAACCCTCCTTGTAATCTCAAGTAAAAGAATTTCCAAGAACTCAACCGAAGCTAGAATAATTCATCAAAAGTGTGAATTTCCAAAATGAGTGAATTTGACACTTGAAATCCCTCGACATGAGTGAATTCAGCAAAAGTTAAAGATTCCACAAAATGAGTGAATCTTAAGAGAATTGAAGATTCCAAAAAATAAGTGAATCTTAAAAAGTTGAAAATTCCACAAAATGAGTGAATTTGAAAGTCAGAAACTCAACGAAATGAGTGAATTTGAAAAAGCTGAAGATTCTGTGAAAAGAGTGGATCTTAAAATGAGAAATTCTAGATGACGAGTGAATTTAAAAAGCAGAAAGATTAGACAAAATAAGTGAATCTTAAATGTGAGAAATTTCACAAAATGAGAGAAATTTAAAAAGCTGAAAGATTCCACAAAATGAGTGAATCTTAAAAGTGAGAAATTCCACAAAATAAGTGAATTTCAAAAAGATGAAAGATTCCACAAAATGAGTGAATCTTAAAAATGAGAAATTCCATAAAATGAGTGAATTTCAAGAAAGACAAAGATTCCAGAAAATGAGTAAATCTCAGAAGTGAAAAATTTCACAAAATTAGTAAATTTCAAAAAGCTAAAAGATTCCACAAAATGAGTGAATCTTAAAAGTGAGAAATTCCACAAAATGAGTGAATTTCAAGAAAGCAAAGATGCCACAATATGAGTGAATCTCAAAAGTGAGAATTTCCATAAAATGAGTGAATTTCAAAAAGCTGAAAGATTCCACAAAATGACTGAATCTTAAAAGTGGGAAATTCCATAAAATGAGTGAATTTCAAGAAAGCCTAAGATCCCACAAAATGAGTGAATATCAAGAAAACCAAAGATTCCACAAAATAAATAAATCTCAAGAATGCCCAAGATTCCACAAAATGAGTGAATCTTAAAAGTAAGAAATTCAACAAAATGAATGAATTTCAAAAACTCTGAAGATTCCACAAAATGAGTGAGTCTTAAATGTAGGTTGTTCTGTTACTATCTCCAGAAAATAGGAGAATTACAAAGTGTGGCATGATGGTAAGAACTATATATTGTGTAATTCTCACTATAGTGATTGAAGTGTAAGAGGTAAAAGGCACGATCAACACCTCCTTAAAAGTGTTCTAAGTTGGTTACTTGGCCCCTAAGAAAAGCCTTAAGGATTGCTTGTTTGTTAGGCAACCTATGGACTTTTTTGTAAGGTTTTGGAAATTCAGGTACTTAATTGCAAAACTCTTAGGAAAGAGCTTTGGAGAGTTATGGAAAGGATATGAACAGTATGAAAGTGTTATTGGAGGACCAAAATGCTTATGGAAGACAATTGTGGACAAAGAAATGCATAAAGGGCTTTAAGGACTCAAGTGTCCTAGTGTAAGCCATTGGTTGTTTATGCTTATGACTTATGTCAAAATGGAAACATTTTGGAGTTATCCCACTCAAGAAAAGGCAGCCAAAGAAAGATAAGGATGGTCAAATGTGGGTGAAGTGATTAAGCTTAAGAAACCATGATCTTGTAGCAAGGAAAATGACACAAGACATGGTTAAGGCTATTAAGGGTGTTTAGTGCACGAAAGCTTGGTTAAGCCTCTTAAACTAGCCAATTTATTCTTTGCTTCTCTTATATTCTACCCACACCAACCACCTTGACCTCCATATCTCCTCCATAGCCACCATAGCTCCAATCTTGAAGCTAGAAGCAATTGAAAGCAAGAATTGCAAATGTAGCTATTTGGTGCTAAGACTTGAGTCCACCTTGAATTAAGCTCCAATTTTGGCATACACTCAAGGTAAGGAGTTCTCTTGCTCTTGGGGAATGTTTACTGTATTATTCAAACATCCATGGAGCTAAGGCTAATTTTGGAAGAGAACCAAGTGCTTGATGAACCAAGCATAATGAGGGCAGTGCACTTAGTGAAGGTTTTCTGACCTAGTGTGAAGTGCACAGTGATGGCAGCGAATTTAAGGGTTTCTAGAGCGCAAACCTAGTACTAACAAGTGTTAAAAATCTCCTAAGACCAAGCCTATGCTTAAGGAGGGCTGCCATAGTGATTTTCTAATGTTTATTGCACGTTTTATGGACTAACCAATGCATATTATTGCTGCCGCATACATGTGTTTGTTGTTTGTGTTTGGCTATTGCATTTGATTGCTATATGTTGGATATTTTCATTTTATTTATTTTATTTTTGTGTATTTGGATGTAGGTGATATCAAGGTTTACATTAGCTTAAGACTATAAGTGTTCTTTTTACTAAGTTTCACATTGAAACTTACTCCCCTCAAATTTGCCCATTTTAGGTCCAGCAGAAAGATCACATTCAACCTGACCTTTCTGGTTTGAGTTTTGACCTAAAATTTTAGTTATTTAAAATTCCATGTATATGGTTGTGATCTGGAAATTTTTGTGATTTTTGGAGCACATTTGGTATTTTTAGTGATGGTGCTTACTGTGTTATGCAACAGTTGTCTAACATCCTGTTTCTGAAGTGCATTGTGTCTAAAGCTCTCCTGTAACTTGGGTGCATGTTTTGGCCATTATGTAGTGCATGGATTCATGTAAATTTAATACATGTAAAGTTGAAACAAGTATGTGAACATTTGAGGACTGTTTTGCTATGTATGTGAAAGTGGTGCACAAGATGTCTAAGTGTGAATGATAGGCTGAATATCTGTAAATTCTGTTTTGGCCACATAAAGTTTTTGTATGCAAGAGCATGTAATCCTTATATGTATTGGACTTGTATGGGATAGCCTTGGAGGGCTTACCCCTTGTGAATGAAGTGTTTGCACACTTATGAAATTTTGTATGGGCAAAATGGTCCTAAAGTGGACTGAATTTTGACCCTGCACTTAAAGTTCTATATCACCCTGTGTAGAATGAATCTTGGTATGAAATGTTAACCATGACTATAGTACATCTAGAGGTTTGACTAGGCCTTGGAATTTATTCATTTGGAGCCTTGTAGCAAAAGTTATGACATTGCAAATTTGGCTAAGTTACTGTTCATTTGGTTAGAATTTTGTAACCAACTTAGAAAATCTATAACTTGGTCCATTTGTGGGTTTGTTATGTAAAATAAAATTCCCTAGTTTTTTTTAAGTCTCTACTTGATAATGAAGCAAATAAAATAGGGGGTTACGTGGCTAGATTAATACAGTTTTTTGGAAGAAGATTTGGGTGCAGTGGCTGGTTACTTAGACTTAAGAAGATTGCCTAATGTTTGATAGGCAAGATTAAGGCGTGTGCTAGCGTTTTCCTTCCTTGCTACCATGGTGTGTGTAAAATTTGAATATGTGTCTAATGGTTGGACCAATATGCATGCATTTACATAGTGCCTAAGAGGGCTACTTCGGTATGCATAGTAAGGGTATGGTTTTGATGGCCTACAAAACATACCAACCTTGGGAGTTTTAAATGCACAATTTTGGCACCATATTTGGACTACCCTGGAGTGGGTAACATGTTCTATGAGAAACCTTGAGATTTGATAATGTCTTGACATACCTTAAAACTACCTTGAAAATGTCTTAAAATGAGCTTTCAGAGCAACCGTCCAAACAAGATGAAAATCATTTTGAAAAATCGTATGACAACTCCTGGATGCACACCTCTCAAATTTGCCCCCCAAGCATGAAAATAAGCCATCATTTCTTTGGGAGTAAAAAAACTTGCCTTGTTCTCGATCTTTGAAAACTCCTCATTGAATGTCCATGCTTCTGTCCTTTGGTCTTACTTTAATAAAAAAACTCTCCTTGAGTCATTGCTACATTTAAGAATTGAACCCTTTCTGAGTTTAAGGCAAAGAAACTATGCTTATGGGCAAAGAAAATGATATAAAGCATGATTAAGGATAATAAGGGTGTTTAGTATGCTAAAGCTAATTTAAGAATCCTAACTTGAATTTTATTCTCCTATATTCAACCCATACTTCTTCCATAGCTCCTCCACAACCACCATACCTCCAAGATTGAAATTGAAAGCAAAAGGAAGCAATTGGAAGCAAGCTAGAGCTATTGCTTGAGTACTTCAAGGATTAAGCTTGATTTTTGGCCTACCTAATTTGGTAAGGGTTCTCTTACTCTCATGGATTGTTTTCTATATTTTCAAGCATCCATGGAGCTAAGGCTAAGCTTGGAAGAGATCCATAAGCTTGATGAACCAAGCTTAGTGAGGGGAGTGCACGTATTGAAGGTTTTGTGACCTCATGTGAAGTGCACAAAGATGGCAGTGAAATGAGTGTTTTTGATATGATCAAGGAAGGCACACTCAAGGAAGGCAAGGACCCATTGAAGGTTTCTAGTAGACCAATTACAAGGAAGAAAGCTAAGGAGCTCGGTAGTGCACTACAAGCCTTTGTTTCAAGCTTCTTCTTCGAGAATGGACATGGCACTTCACAAGGAGCTGATTGAACTTTCAAGACACCATATGGAGATTATGGACATGCATGGTACTTATTCCTAGAGTGCCTAGACAAGTCCCAAAGCAAGGACACCGAGGACACCACTTAAAGTGCACCTTTTGAGCCCCCTTGAGTGTTCTTGATGCATTATGTGTCTACAAGCTGAATTTTTTAGTTGTAGCTTTCCAAGACCTATTTCAAACATTTAAGATGATTAATCATCCCATTGGAACTCAAATATTGAAGCTTGGAGCTCAAGATACAAGTGGGAACCCTTAAGAGCCCAAAAAGTGCACCCGAGAAGACCATTTGTGGGTTTTTATGGCCAAACTTCTATTTGCACTTTATTTTCATTAATTTACTGTTTATTTACATTATTTAGGATGTTATTTAGGCTATGGAATTAATTCATGTCGCTTAGGACAAGTGGCATACGCTGCATACCTAAAACAAGGTTGAAGGGATGTAGGAGTCCTAGTTTGACTAGGTTTTCTTGAGTCCTTTGTAACTAGGTTTACTAGGTGACTTGGGCTGCGAATTTTTGCCTATATTTTACACTAGTTTAGGCATATAAATAGGAACATATTTTGGTTGTAAAACACAACTTTCAACTGAAATAATATTGCTACTTTGGTGAGATTTCTCTTTGGTTCTTGGCAAACTACCTTGGTGTAGAAGTATTCTTGTGTTCTTGGTGTTCTTATACTTCTCGTTTCTAGTCACAGGTTGATTAGGGGTGAGGGTCTTCAAACCAATCTCTTTTATATCTTGTGGGGCTTGAAAAATATCTTGGGCAGGTTTCATGGTTTTTATATCATTGGGGTTTGCATCAGTTGGTATCAGAGCCACAAGTTCCATTGAAGGACATATCTTTGTGTTCTTGTTTATCTTCATTTTTCTTTCAATTTTTTTCAGTAATTTTGTGTTTTAATTCACTATTTTAATCATTTTTGTTCTTGTTTTAGGTCTGTGTTCTTTCTTCCATCCTTGTTTCAAATCCAAAAATCACAAAAACAACAAAAAGAAGTCAACTAGTGCTACCTTGTGTTCTCAATTTTCATCCGTTTGTTCTTGTTTATTTCTTATCTTTCTGTTTCATGTCCAGGCGTATTAATCTTTCTTTTTTTCATTGTTTTGCAGCATCCTAGATTCAAGAAAACACCAAAAAAATAAGGATCCATGTTCAAGAAGTTCGGCATCAAAAAAGTTGTTTCAAATTGTGGATGTTTTCATAGTTTCTTGTCTTGGCCGAAAAGAAGTCTAACTTTTTGTCTTTGGCAGCAAGGAACTTCAAGGAGAAAGTTTTTTTAGCATCAAAATAGCAAGCAAAAAAAAAGGAAAAAAAAAAGAAAGAACAAAGAAAAGAAAAGAAAAGAGCTTGCAAATAAGTTTACACAAAGTGTTGAAATTTTGTGCCACAAAAGCTGTCCCATTGTTTTGAGCCAAAAAAAGCTTTCTTTGTGGTTCTTTTGATCATCAATTTCAACAGCTTCCTAGAGTATTTAAACCTTGTTTAGACCACCTCTTTTTGAGTCAAAAATATTTTCAAGAATTCAAATTTTCTTGTGTGCTTTGAGGACAGTTTTCTTAGAACTTTTGAGGACTCTTTGAATAGCAACATCTCACTAACAAATTGAGTGTTTGAGCGCTCATCTTTTGAGTGAAACATGTGAGGTGAGTGTTTGTGAGGATCTTTGTTTTTAGGAGTGTGGAGGGCCAGGAGCATGGAAGTAAAACACAATGAGGAGCCAACCATGAGAGAGCTTCAAGAAACTCTCAATAGACTTGTAAGGAGGATTGAGGACATTGACTTGAGATTGCTGAGGAGGCCAAATCCTATCTTGCAACCAAGGAGAGGTCCAACAAAAGAAGAACCCGAGGAGGAAGAAGGACAATGGCATGACCATGGGCTTCCAAGGATAGGGGAACCAAGAGTAGATCACAACCATAATTCCATCAAGTTTACCATTCCACCTTTCCAAGGGAGGAATGATCCGGATGCATATTGGGACTGGGAGAAAAAGATTGAGATGGTCTTTGTTTGCCATCATTATTCCGAGGAGAAGAAAGTTAAATTAGCTACCATTAACTTCACTAATTATGCTCTTGTGTGGTGGAACCAGGTTGTCACTTCTAGGAGAAGGAATAAGGAGGCACCCATCAATACATGGAGAGCCTTTAAAGCCATGATGAGGAGGAGGTTTGTGCCTAGCTACTATTACTAAAACCAACACCTTAAATTTCAAAGACTTGTGCAAGGCTAAAGGAGTGTGGAGGACTACCATAAGGACTTGGAGATGACTTTAACTTGAGCCAATATCATTGATGATGAGGAGGCCATCATCGCTAGATTCGTCAATGGCCCTAACCATGAGATTGCCAACAAGGTAGAGATGGTACCATATGTCAACATGGAAGATTTACTTTACCATGTCACTAAGACCTAAAGAATCATTAAGAGGTCTAAGGCATCTAAGATGGTCTAAGGGGGAAGTTCCACATGGAGGGGAACATGGAGCGAAGAAGTACCAAAGCTAAGAGTGGAAGCTACCAAGGGAGGCTTGTCTCGGCCTTAACAAGACAAGTCCAAAGTACCACCTAAAGAATTACCTAAGCCAAGGGAGATTGAGTGCTTCAAGTGTAGAGGCAAAGGGCACTACATGAGATATTGTCCTAACAAGAAGGTGATGATACTTAAAGATGATGAAGAGATCACATCCAAGGAGGAAGATGCCATGGAGGAGACACCACCTTTGGAGGATGATGAGAAAAACACACTTGAGCCCGAGGATGGAGACTTTGCATTTATTGCTAGGAGAGCTCTAAGTGTGCAAGCCAAGGAGGAGGCTAGTGAAAGAGAGTGCATCTTTCACACTAGGTGCTGAATCAAAGATCAAGTGTACAACCTTACTATTGATGGATGAAGTTATACCAATGTAGCAAGTTCAACCATGGTGGAGAAGTTGAAGCTTCCTACACACAAGCAGCCACAACCATATAGGCTTCAATGGTTAAATGATGCCGGGGACGTAAAGGTGGTAAAGCAAGTTTTGGTTAACTTTAAAATTGGTACTTACCATGATCAAGTTCTTTGTGATGTTGTTCCTATGCAAGCATGCCACATTTTGCTTGAAAGACAGTGGCAATATGACAAAAAGGTTACACATGATGGAGAGAGGAACTTGTACTCATTTGTCCATGAAGGCAAGCCAGTTACACTTAGTCCACTTTCACTACAACAAGTTTTGGAGGATCAAAGGAAACTTCAAAGTAAGGTTGATAGAAAAGTAAATGAAGGGAAAGTTGAGGGAAAAAGTGAAGAGGGGAAAGCCAAGAGACAAAATGAGAGATCAAGTGAGGTGAGTGACCATAAGGGGAAGAAGAGTGGAGAGTTCCCGAGAGAAAAGAATGAGAGGAAGTTGAGTGGCAACAAAGAGTGCTATATTGCAAAAATGAGTGATGTGAGGAAAGTCATTCAAGCACAAAGACCAGTGCTTCTATTAATTTACAAAGAGTCTTTGCTTGTTATCAATGATCTAACACATCTTCCTAGTGTTGTTGTGTATTTGTTGAAGGACTTTGAAAATGCATTCCCTGAAGATCCGAGAGGTTTTCCTCCAATTAGAGGCATTAAACATCAAATTGACTTAGTCCCGTGTGCACCTATCCCAAATAGGCCAGCCTATAGAACCAATCCCAAGAAGACTAAGGAGATTGAGAAGCAAGTGGAGGAGTTGTTGGCTAAAGGCTTTGTGAGGGAGAGCATGAGCCCTTGTGCCATGCCTGTCCTTTTAGTGCCAAAAAAGGATGGTTCATGGCGCATGTGCATAGATTGTAGGCCTGTCAACAAAATCACTATAAAGTATAGACATCCTATCCCTAGACTTTATGTTATGCTTGATAAGTTGCATGGTTCTATTTTATTTTCAAAAATTGACTTGAAAAGTGGGTACCAGCAAATTTTGGATGAGGGAAGGGGATGAATGGGAAACTGCTTTCAAAACAAAGTTTAGACTTTATGAATGGTTACTTATGCCTTTTGGATTAACTAATGCTCCTTGTACTTTCATCAGACTTATGAACCATGTCATGCGTGATTTCATTGGTAGGTTTGTTGTTGTCTACTTTGATGATATCTTAGTATATAGCAAGAACCTAGAAGAGCATGTTGGACACCTCACACAAGTACTAAGCACTTTAAGAGATCAAAAGTTATATGATAATTTCAAGAAGTGCTCTTTTTGTGTTGTTAAAGTTGTTTTCCTTGGTTTTGTTATGAGTTCACATGGAATTAAGGTAGATCAAGAGAAGGTGAGAGCCATACATGAATGTCCAATGCCAACATCCATAACTGAGGTGAGATCATTCCATGGGTTAGCTAGCTTCTACAGGAGGTTTGTAAGGAATTTTTCTTCCATTGCTGTACCTCTAACTGTATTTATAAAGAAGAATGTTGGATTTAAGTGGGGAAAAGCTCAAGAGGAGGCTTTTGGGTTGCTTAAGAAGAGGTCATGTAATGCACCACTCTTAGCTTTGCCTAACTTCGCTAATACTTTTGAAGTTGAGTGTGATGCTTCAAGTATAGGCATTGGAGTTGTGTTAATGCAAGAAGACCAACCCATTGCATACTTTAGTGAGAAATTAAATGTTGCTACCTTGAATTATCCCACTTATGACAAAGAACTCTATGCATTGGTAAGAGCTTTGGAGACTTGGCAACACTACTTATGGCCGAGAAAGTTTGTCATCCATACTGACCATCAAGCCCTTAAGTTTCTTAATGGGCAAGGTAAGTTGAATAGGAGGCATGCTAAATGGGTAGAGTTCATTCAGTCATTCCCATATGTTATCAAATACAAGCAAGGTAAGGATAATGTAGTGGTGGATGCAATTTTTGAGAGGTACGCTTTACTTTTGGCTTTAGATGCTAAAGTTTTGGGTTTTGAACACTTGAAGGATTTGTATGCTTCTGGTGATGATTTCGGTGAGATTTATTCTAAGTGTTCTAAGTTTGCTTTTGAGAAGTTCTATCAAGTTAATAGGTTTCTTTTTAAATAAAATAGGTTGTGTATTCCCAAGACATCTTTGAGGGAATTGTTCACAAAAGAGGCTCATTGTGGAGGACTTATGGAACACTTTGGACAAGCCAAGACCTTGCATACTTTGAAGGAATACTACCATTGGCCGAACATGGTAAAGGAAGTAAGGAAGGTTTGTGATCAATGCATAGCATGTAGGAAGGCTAAGTCCACTAATAGTTCACAAGGATTATACACACCACTTCCTACACCTAGTCATCCATGGGTTGATATTTCAATGGATTTTATTGTGGGATTGCCTGGGACTAGAGGAAACTGAGAGTCAATCTTTGTTGTAGTTGATAGGTTTTCTAAGATGGCTCACTTTATTCTATGCAATAAGACTGATGATGCTATACATGTGACTGAACTGTTTTTCAAGGAAATTGTTAGGCTTCATAGTGTTCCAAGAACAATAGTGTTACCCACTCTAGGTTAGTCCAGTTATGGCACCAAAATTGTGCATTTAAACTCCCAAGATTGGCGTGTCCTGTAGGTCATCAGAACAACACCCCTAGTGTGCATACTCAAGTGACCCTCTTGAGCACTATGCAAATACATGCATATTGGTCTAACCATAACATAGATATTTACATTTATGCACACTATGACAGCTAAGAATGAAAACACTAGCACAAGTCATAGTTTTGGCTTCCACACATTATGCAATCTTGTTAAGTTCTAGTGACCAGCCACTGCACTTGTAACTTCCACTAATAAAATGTATCATTATAGCCATTTACCCCTATGTTTTCTTTCCTCCATTATCAATTATAGACTTACAAAAAACCAAGGAATTTTGTTTTACATCAATAGCCCACCTATGGACCGAGTTATGGATTTTTGAAATTGATTACAAAATTCTGACCAAATGACCAGTAACTTAGCCAACTTTGCAACATCATATCTTTGGCTACAAGGCTCCAAATTCAGAAATTAAAAATTTCATTTCAACCTATAGATGTTATATAGGTGTGGTTAAAATTTCATAGAAATATTCCTTCTACATAGGGAGATATAGAACTTTAAGTCCAGATTCAAAATTCTGGTCACTTTATGACCATTTTGCCCATACAAAATTTCGTAAGTGTGCAAACACTTCATTTGTAAGGGGAAAACCCTCCAAAGCTATCCCGTATATGTCCATTACACATAGGAATTACATTCCCTTACTTTTAACAACTTTATATGGCCAAAACAGAATTTACAAGTAAGCAGCCCATCATTCACACTTGGGCAGCTTTGCACCACATCACTTACATAGTCAAAACATTACTCAAATGTTCAGATACTTGTCTCATCTTCATACACTAAATGTAAATGCATACATTCACTACATAAGGGTCTTAACTCATCTAAATACACACCCTAGGTTACAGGAGTGCCTGAGACACAATGGACTCCAGAATAGGATGCTGGACAGCTGCTGCATAAGACAATAAGTACTACCATTAAAAATACCAAATGTGCTCCTAAAATTAGTAAAATTTTCAGATCATAACTAGACATATGGAAGTTCATGTACCTAAAATTTCAGATCAAAAATCAAACCAAAAAGGTTAGTTTTAAGGTGATCTTTCTGCTGGACCTGAAATGAAAGAATTGATGGGAGTAAGTTTCATTGAGAAACTTAGTAAGGGTAACACTTGGTTTCTTAAGGTAATGTGATCCTCATTAAAACTTGCATCCAAAGACACTAAAACATGAAATGTAGTAACAACAATAACCATAGATTTTTCCATAAAACATCTAATAAACTTAAATAAATCACTATGGCAGCGCTACTCAAGCTAATGCTTGGTCTTATGAGGATTTTAAAAGTAGTTAGTACTAACTTTTGGGCTCTAGAAACCCAAAAATTTGCTTCCATCACTGTTCACTTTACACTAGGTCACAAAACCTTCAATAAGTGCACTCCCCTCACTAAGCTTGGTTCACCAAGCTCATGGCTCTATTTCATGCTTAGCCCCAGCTCCATGTATGTTTGAAAATTGAAGAAGATAGTCCATGAGAGCAAGAGAACCCTTACCTTTGATGGGTATGCTGAAATTGGAGCTTGATCCTAGGTGCACTCAAGCAAGAACACCAAATAGCTTCCAATTGTGCTTCCTTGACTTCAATTGCAAGTAGTTTTGAGTTTGAAGGTATGGTGGCTATGGAAGAAGTGTAGCTGTGTTCTTGGGCAGGAGGAGGACAAAAATGAGAGAATTATAAGTGATTGGGCCAGTTAAATGGCCTTAAATGAGCTTAAGCGCACAAAACACACTTAAACAAGCTTAACCTTGCTTTATATCATTTTCCTTCTCACTAATTATGGTTTCTCACTAATTGGTGCACATGTACCCAACATTTTTGACTAATTATCAAGTATTGGCTACCTCCCCCATGGTGGGATAACCCCACAATTCCACCCTTAGACTTAAGTCAAAAGCTTGAACACCTTAAGGTTTACACTCGGACATTTAGGTCCTCACTGCCTTTAATGTTTCCTATGTCCAAACTTGTCTTCCATCAACAATTTGGTCCCCCAATAGCACTTTCATACTATTCATATCCTTCCCATAACTCTCCAAGTCTCTTTCTTGAGAGCTTTGCAATTAAGTACCCGAATTTCCAAAACCTTACAAAAAAGTCCATAGGTTGCTTGAAAAACAAGCAATCCTTAAGGCTTTTCTTGAGGGCCAAGTTACCAACTTGGAACACTTTTAAGGAGGTGTTTATCATGCCTTTAACCCCCCACACTTCAATCACTATGGTGAGAATTACACAATATAATGGTTTTTAGCCGTTATGACACACTTATAATTCTTCCATTTTATGAGGTAGTAACAAATAGTTTCGGATAGAGACACTAAGTTTCTAAGCCACTTTTGGAGAACTTTGTGTGGAAAGCTTGGCACTAAGCTTTTGTTTTCTACATCTTGCCACCCATAAACTGATGGGTAAACTGAGGTAACAAATAGGGCCTTAGGTTTCATGCTTAGAGCTATCATTGGTAAGAACTTGAAAGCTTCGAAAGTTTGTTTGCCTCATGTAGAGTTTGCTTACAATAGGTCCATGCATTCTACTACTAGTTTGTCACCTTTTGAGATTGTTTATGGTTTTAATCCTTTAACTCCATTGGATCTTTTGCTATTACCTACTCATGAGGTTTCTAGTTTGGATGGTAGAAAAAGGGCTGAGAGCATCAAGAAGTTGCATGAGAAGGTTAAGCAACAAATTGAGCACAAAAATCAACAAGTTGCTAAGAAAACCAACCACGGCCGAAGGAGAGTTGTTTTTGAGCCTAGAGATTTGGTTTTGTTGCACAAGAGGAAGGAAAGATTTCTAGCTACAAGGAGGACTAAGCTTCATCCAAGAGGAGATGGTCCATTCCAAGTCATTAAGAAGATCAATGACAAGGCAAACATGGTAGACTTGCCGGGCGAGTACAATGTGAGTGCTGCTTTCAATGTTTCTGATTTGTGTTTATTTGAACATGCAGATTCATGGACAAATCCTTCTAAGGAGTAGGGATTTGATATGATCAATAAAGGCAGCCTCAAGGAAGGGAAGGACCCATTGAAGGTTCCTAGTGGACCAATGACAAGGAAAAAAGCTAAATAGCTCACTAGTGCACCACAAGCCTTTGTTTCAAGCTTCTTCATGGAGAATGGACATGGCACTTCACAAGGAGCTGTTACAAGTTTCAAGAAACCATATGGAGTTGATGGACATGCTTGGTACTTAGTCCTAGAGTGCCTAGACAAGTCACAGAGCAAGGACACCGAGGACACCACTCAAAGTGCACCTTTTGAGCCCCCTTGAGTGTTCTTAATGCATTTTGTGTCTACAAGCTAGATTTTTGAGCTCTAACTTTTGGAGACAACTTTCCAAAATTTAATAGGATTAATCATGCCATTGGACTCAAATATTCAAGCTTGGAGTTGAAGATATAAGTGGAAACCCTAAAGAGTCCAAAAAGTGCACTCGAGAAGACCATTTGGGGGTTAGGGCCAAACTTGTGTTTGCAGATTATTTTCATCAATTTCCTATTTATTTAAATTATTTATGCTTTAGTTAGGCTATGGAATTAATTCAGGTTGCTTAGGACAAGTGGCATACGCTGCATACCTAAAACAAGGTAGAAGGGATATAGGAGTCCTAGTTTGACTCGATTTTCTTGACTCCTTTGCAACTAGGTTTCCTTGGTGATTTGGGCTATGGATTTTTGCCTATATTTTACCCTAGTTTAGGCCTATAAATAGGCACATATTCTGGTTGTAAGACACAGCTTTCAACCGAAATAATATTGCTACTTTTGAGAGATTTCTCTTTGGTTCTTGGCGGACTACCTTGGTGCACAAGTGTTCTTGTGTTCTTGGAGTTCTTATAATTCTTGTTTCTAGTCACAGGTTGATTAGGGGTGGGGTTCTTCAAATCCAGTCTCTTTGATATCTTGTGGGGCCTGAAAAACATTTTGGGCATGTTTCATGGTCTTTATACTGTTGGGGGTCGCATCAGTTTCTAGAGCCCGAAGTTAGCACTAACTAGTGTCAAAATCCTCCTAAGACCAAGAATTAGCTTAAGGTGGGCTACCATAGTAATTTATTTATGGTTATTATGTGTTTCATGGACTAACTTATGGTATATGTTGCTGCCGCATTTCATGTGTTTGTTGGTTGTGAATGGATGCCGCATTTGGTTGCTATATCTTGTATATATGCATTGTGGTTTTTTTGTTTTAGTGTCTTTGGATGTAGGTTTTAATGATGGTTACATTGCCTATTGAATCCATCTGCTACCCTTACTATGTTTGTCAATGAAACTTACTCCCCTCAATTCTGTCATTTTAGGTCCAGTTGAAAGATCACCTTCAATCTAACCTTTGTATTTTGATTTTTTCCCTGAATTTTATAGTACTTGAACATCCATATGTATAGTTGTGATCTACAAATTTTGGTGATTTTAGGAGCATACTTCACATTTTTATTGTGTTGTGTAGCAGGTGTCCGGCATCGTATTCTGGAGTCAATTGTGTGTCAGGCACTCCTGTAACCAAGGGTGCGTATTTAGCTAATTTAAGACTATGCTGCAGTGCATGTATGAATTTACATGTAGTGTATGTAAAATGAGACAAGTATGTGAACTTTTGAGTAGTGTTTTGGCTATGTATGTGATGTGGTGTAAAGCTGCCTAAGTGTGAATGATAGGCTGCTTACTTGTAAATTCTGTTTTGGCCACATACTGTTTCTAGATGCAAGAGAATTTATTTCTCATCTGTATTGAACATATATGGGGTAGTTTTGGAGGACTTTCCCCTTGTGAATGAAGTGTTTGCACACTTATGAAATTTTGTATGAGTATAGTGGTCATAAAGTGGGTAGAATTTTGACTTTGTGCTTAAATTTCTATATCTCCCTGTTTAGAATTGATGTTCATATGAAATTTTTACCATAGCTAGAGCACATCTATAGGTTGAAAAGGGATTTGGAATTTCATAATTTGGAGCCCTGTATCCAAAGCTATGATGTTATAAAGTTGGCTAAGTTACTGTTTATTTGGTCAAAATTTTGTAACCAACTTAAAAAATCTATAACTTGGTCCATATGTGGGCTATTGATGTAAAAACAATTCCTTGGTTTGATCTTAGTATTTAATTGATAATTAAGCAATGAAAACAGGGGGTACATGGCTAGAATGATACAGTTTATTAGTAGAAGTTACAGGTACAGTGGGTGGTCACTAGAACTTAACAAGATTGCCTAATGTATGGTAGCCATGATTAAGCCTTGTGCTAGTGTTTTCCTTCTTCGCTACTATGGAGTGCATGAAATGTGAATATGTGTGTGATGGTTTGACCAATATGCATGTGTTTACATAGTGCCCAAGAGGGCCACTTGGGTATGCACACTAGGGGTAGTGTTTTGATGGCCTAAAGAACATTACCAATCCTGGGAGTCTAAATGCACAATTTTGGAACCATAATTGGACTATCCGGAGTGGGTAACAACCTCACCTTAGTGATCATGATCCATAAATGTGCATCCTTTGCTCTTTTGTGACCATATCGATGTTCAATGCTTAATGTCCCCTACTATGTCCAAGAAATGCATCTTGTCGAGAAGAGTCTTAGGCCATTTCCTCACTTTTGATCCACACACATCAATGAATAATGGTTTGGCCTGAAAGAGAAACTTTCATCAATTTGTAGAGCTGGATAAAATAACCTACAATCTTTGTATTTGATCAAGATGTTCTTTTATTCTTCCTTTTTCCAACTCAAAGACATAAAATGCACAATGCAAAAATGTAGAAACAGGTTTCACAATGATAGCCTTTTAAATGAATGAGAATGATACCGAGAGGCAAATGTTAAGTTGAGGAAAGTTGAGTTTGAGTGGTGTGAAAGAAAGGTTCCTAAATGCCACTCATGAGCAGACTTATTGCCTTGAAAAACTTGATAGTGACAACCACAAACTTACCACATTTTCCAGAAAATTAGACCTTATCTGTTGCCCCTCAACCCTCATAATCTGTATGTACACTTGCTTTGAAGGTTGTTTTTATCTTCAAAACTGCGTTTGCAGGTTTTCAGTCTAGAATCCATACCTCACTTTTTTCTTTTCATTCCTTTTCTTTCCTTTGCTCTAACTTTTGCCTAGGTTTTGTTGGAGACTAACAACTTAGCAAGACCTTATCTTTTTCTTTCTTTTCCTTTTTTATGAGCTATGATTGTGACATCCTAGATAGCCCTATTTAAGTGAGATGACTCAAGTGATATTAACTGCTCATGCTACTTGATGGCCAGGGGCCTCATCGTTCAGAGTCATGATGACTGGAGGAGAGACTTCTGGGAGGAAGAACGCCTGGTGGATTG